>PVIU01011042.1:0-66865 GCA_004026605.1 Ondatra zibethicus
AAAAAAAAAAAAAAAAAAGAATATGGATCTGGCAGTACACCCGAAACACTGTATGGATGTGTTCCTTTCTGACGTCACTGTTTGAGTGTTCATTAAAAGATAAAAAGGATCTGAGTGTGGTGGGGCACACTTGTAATACCACCATTCATGGATAGGAGCCAGGGGGTGTCAGGAGTTCAAGACTGGCTTTGGCTATTTTGTATTCAAGACCACACTGGGCTACATGAACCCTGATTCAAAATTCAAATAGAAAGTAAAAAGGGCCGGGCGGTGGTGGCGCACGCTTAATCCCAGCACTTGGGAGGCAGAGGCAAGCGGATCTCTGTGAGTTTGAGGCCAGCCTGGTCTACAAGAGCTAGTTCTAGGACAGGCTCCAAAGCTACAGAGAAACCCTGTCTTGAAAAACCAAAAAAAAAAAAAAAAAAGAAGGTAAAAAGGTAAAAGGTAAAAAGGAGAAAAGAAGAATGCTAAGGAACATATATACATGATGTATTTGAATTATCTTTTTGTTTCTAGGTATTTTAACATGTTCAGATAGAAAATCTTGTACCAATGAAGGTTCTCATGGTCCAAAAGTCAGTCTACTTTCTTTTTTTAAAAATATTTTTTATGGTTTATTTAACTTTATCTTATATGCATTAGTGTGTAGGTGTCAGATCCCTTGCAACTGGATCTTTAGACAGTTGTGAGCTGCCATGTGGGTGCTGGGACTTGAACCCGGGTCCTCTGGAAGAGCAGTCAATGCTCTTAACCACTGAGCCATCTCTCCAGCTCCCAAGTCAGTCTACTTTCAACTCAACTTTTAAATACAATTTCATGTGTGTCTGTCTGTCTGTATGTGTATGTATAGATTGCGTATTTTGTGTATGTATGTTTATGTGTGTTTGTATGTGTACATGTGTGTATGTATGTGTTGTGCACCTGTGAATGTATACCTGCCCTTGGAAGTATAGAAGCTCCAGGGCAACCAGGGCTATACAGTGAGACACTCATGTCTATTTCTGTGGTGTATTACACTTGCCAATTTGGATATGTGAACCAACCTTGCATCTCTGGGATCAAATCAATTTGCCTGTTTTTTGAGTTCTTCTTAAAATGTTCCTGAATTCAGCTTGCTAACATCTCTTTTGTTTTTTGTTTTGTTTTTTAAACAGGGTCTCTCTACATAGGCCTAGACAGCCTGGAATTCACTGTGTAGACCAGGCTAGCCTCAAACCTACAGAGATCTGCTTGCCTCTGCCACTGAGTGCTGTGTTAAAGGTAAGTGCTATGACACTTGGTTCTTACTAGCATCTAGTTGATCATATTTGCATCTCTGGACATTAGCAAGATTGGTTTGTGCTTTTCTTTGTTTTATTGCTATGTCCTATCTGACATCAGTATGATGTTAGTGATGGCCATAGAATAAGTTTGGTTATTCTCTTAGGGTTTTATTGCTGTGAAGAGACACCATGACCACAGCAACTCTCATAAAGAAAAACATCTCCTTAGGGCTGGCTTACAGTTCAGATGTTCAGTCTATTATTGTCATAGTAGGAAGCGTGGTTGTGTGCAAGCAGACATGGTGCTGGAGAAGGAGCTAAGAGTTCTACATCTGGATCCACAGGCAGCAGAAGAGACAAGCCTGGCTTGAGCATCTGAAACCTCAAAGCCCAGTGACGTACTTCCACCGCAAGTTCACATCCGCTCCAATAGTGTCACTCCTTATGAGTCTATGGGGGCCCATTTTCATTCTGACCACCACAGTTATGTTCCATTCCTTTCTATTTTGTGAAATAATTTGATAAGTATTAGTATGCGATCACCCTTCAACCTTTGGTAGAATTCAGCTGGCCTTCCTTGAGGAAGATGTTCAATCATCGCTTTAATCTTCTGTGGATCTCAATGACTTATCTCTATTTCCTCAGTTTCAATTTGAAAGATAATATGTGTTTGAAAGCTTATGCAGTTCTTTTAGCTTTTCCAGCTTTTTTTGGACCATAAGTATCCAAATATTCATGAATGATCCTCTGGATTTCATTGATGTCTATTGTAACAATTCCCTCTTCCTTCCTTCCTTCCTTCCTTTCTTTCTTCCTTTCTTTCCTTTTTCAGAGACAGGGTTTTTCTGTGTAGGCTTAACTGTTCTGGAACTCACTTTGTAGACCAGACTGGCCTCGAACTCACAGAGATCCACCTGTCTCTGCCTCCAGAGTGCTGGGATTAAAGGTGTGTGCCACCACTGCGTGGCACAATTCCCTT
This sequence comes from Ondatra zibethicus, assembly GCA_004026605.1. Lineage (NCBI taxonomy): Eukaryota > Metazoa > Chordata > Mammalia > Rodentia > Cricetidae > Ondatra > Ondatra zibethicus. The sequence goes on from PVIU01011042.1 coordinate 2,242, forward strand.
TCATCTCTAACTTTATTGATTTTTCTTCTTTCTATCTTTGGCTAGTTTGGCTAGTCTGTCTTAGTCTTTTAAAATAAGCTGTTCTTTGATTATCTTTAGCCTCTAGCTCATTAATTTCTGTCCTGAGATTCAATCAGGTATTCAAGGTTCTTAAGGAGATGTATTTGTCCTTCCCAATAGTTAGTTGTTGTTGTTGTTGTTGTTGTTGTTGTTGTTGTTGTTGTTGTTGTTGTTGTTCTTCTTCTTCTTCTTCTTCTTCTTCTTCTTCTTCTTCTTCTTCTTCTTCTTCTTCTTCTTCTTCTTCTTCTTCTTCTTCTCTTCCTCCTCCTCCTTCTCTTCCTCCTCCTCCTCTTCCTCTTTCTCCTCCTCCTCCTCTTCCTTTTCCTTCTCCTCCTCCTTCTTCTCCTTTAAGAGTTTTCTTCAGTGCTGGCATGGTTGTCAAACATCGCCTTGATTTGAGCTTGTCATATTTATTTCTTGGTCACCATTCTATCACTGTGAAGGGACACCATAACCAAGGCAACTTATAGAAGAAAACCTTTAATTGGCCACTTGAAAGGGTAGGAGTCATCTAACTGCTGAGCCATCTGTCAGGCCAAAATACAAGGATTTTAAAGTTAGTATATGCAGAAGGTTGGATGCCAAAACCACTCCAGACCATCCAAAGTCTAGCAAATAGTATAGACATCAACTAAGGATGGAATTGTGTATGGCAAACCAGATGATAGGCAGCCACAGTGTGTGTGTGCAGTAGAGGTGGCTTGGGCAGACAAAGCAAGATACAGCTTACCACTTTCTGTGTGACTGAGAAGCCATTTTGCTTCTCTCAGATAGTTTTCATGTTCTCTACTGGGAATGTAATCCTTCTGAAGCTGTTCTGAGTGGATGGATGGACGGGTAGATGGGTGGATGAGTGGATAGATAGGTAGGTAGATGGATAAGTGGATAGATAGATATGTAGTTAGGTAGATAAATAGGTGATAGATAGATGATAGATAGATAGATGATAGATAGATAGATAGATAGATAGATAGATAGATAGATAGATAGATAGATAGATGGCATCACCAACATATCTATACAGATTTGTAGTGTGAGATGAACTATTTACTGTAATGGTTTCAGTCTGAAATGCCAACTACAGACTCATGTTTTGAATGTTCTGTCCTGAGCATGTGGCACTATTTTAAAGACTGAAACATTTAACGTTGATATGGGAGGTCCCAGCCTACTGTCAGCAGTGCTGTCCCTTGGCAGATGGTCCAGGTGTGTATAAGAAAGCAAACTGGGCAAGACATGAGAGTAAGCCATGTATACATAACTCACTCTCCACACATATACACACTTTAAAATAATGCATCTTCGTTAAAAATGAAAAGAGTGGATATTATCCAGACATAGTGATATACCCTTTATAGGAGCGATGGGGAGGCTGAGGAAGTGTTTGCTATGAGCCAGAGGCCAGGCTTGGCTGCCCTGTGAGTTCTAACCACGCCTGAGCTACAGAATGAGATGCTGTCTCAAAAAACAAGAAACAAACAAATAAAAATCTTGCCATCTCGGGGCTGGAGAGATGGCTCAGTGGTTAAGAGCACTGACTGCTCTTCCAGAGGACCTGGGTTCAAGTCCCAGCACCCACATGGCAGCTCACAACTGTCTGAAGATCCAGGTGCAGGGGATCTGACACCTTCACACCAATGCACATAAAATAAAGTTAAATAAACCATAAAAATATTTTAAAAAAATCTTGTCGTCTCACTACACACACACACACACAACTATATGAGATGATAGCTGTATCGTGATGCTCACTTCACAGTGTATAGCAAATATCCAATTGCACATCTTAATATATCTTTTTATTCTTTTCTTTTTCCTTTTTGAGACAGGGTTTTGCTACACAGCCCTGGCTAACCTGAAACTCACTGTGTCGAGATCTTCCTATCTCTACCTCCTGAGTGTGGAGTTAAAGGCATGCACCATCACACCCAGGGCATGTGGCATTTCCACAGACTAACTCTGCCCCAGCCAATATGAGACAACAAAGAATGTCACTGCTTTAATGCTGACTCGGTCAGGACTCTATAACAGGGAAGGAGGGCAAAGAACTGAACTTGAACTAACTAAGACCAAACATGGAATTTGTTTGTTCCCAGATAGCAAAGCAGGGTTGAGCAACAAAGCTATAGAGAAGCAAGCTTGCAGCTGGCCCTCTGCAAGGAGAGCAAGTTTCAACATCCCAGGGGGCTCTTCCCACCCTGAGCGTGCCCGTTGGTCTCTTCCCACCCGTTGGTCTCAGGCCTGGCCACCTCAATGGGCTTTTTCTGCAATAAAGCAGAATCTCTTCATGTCACCCTGCCTAACGTCTGCTTCTGAAGAGAGGCAGGAGGGCGTCCCAAAATCTCTCTACCCAAACAAGGGTGCTGTGCTGATAGGTGGGTGCCTGGCTCCCTGCTTCACTTGGCTATTGAATGTGTTCCTGGAATGAGGTCCCTGTGGATAAAACTTGGCACGATGTTCCTTGAATCAGCCACACGCAGTCATGCCACTTGAGAGACAGCAAGGCAGCTCTCCAGGGTGGTCAGCTCGAAGCGCCTGGAGAGACTCCTGACAGGAGGCCGGTGCACAGTGCGCGTGTCTACTCTGAGGAGTTGCCTTTCCAGAGGTTTGAATATCACTGGCCATTGCGGATCCTGCTTAATTAGTGTCAGCCCTTGGGAGCAGGAGGACTGTTTGGAGTTCAAGGCCAGCCTGAGCTACATAGAAAGACACCAGGCTAGCCTGAGCTACATAGAAAGACACTGTGTCGAAAGAGGTTTTAAAAACATTTAGGCCTGGGGGCTGGAGGGATGGTTCAGAGGTTAAGAGCATTGCCTGCTCTTCCAAAGGTCCTGAGTTCAATTCCCAGCAACCACATGGTGGCTCACAACCATCCGTAATGGGGTCTGGTGCCCTCTTCTGGCCTTCAGGCACACACACACACAGAATATTGTATACATAATAAATAAATTATTTTTTTAAAAAAAGGTTTAGGCCAAAAAAAAAAAAAAAAAGCTGGGCAGTGGTGGTACACACCTTTAAACCCAGCACTCGGGAGGCAGAGACAGGCAGATCTCTGTGAGTTCGAGGCCAGCCTGATCTACAAGAGCTAGTCAGGACAGGCTCCAAAGCTACAGAGAAACCCTGTCTCGAAAAAAAACATTTAGGGCCTAGAGAGAGGGCTCAGTGCTTAGGAGTGCTTATTGCTTCTACAGAGGACCTGGGTTTCCCAGCACCCGTGTGGTGGCACAACCATGTTACTCCAGTTCCATGGGATCCAATGCTTTTTTTTTTTTTTTTGGTCTCTGAGGGCGCCAAGCATGCTTGTGGTGTTCATACATACATGGAGGCCAGACACGCATACACATAAAATAATATAAAGCTAAAAATGGTTCAGAATATAATTTTTAAAAAGAAATCTTTTCTTCCACTAAAATGAATCTTTTCCCCCTGAGCTCTATTCTTCTCTTACTAAGAAAGCAGCTTTTCTGTCTGATTTGAGGCTGAACATGGTGATCATTCCAGAAAAAGGCATCAGAACAGGAATAGAACTACACATTGGAGATCCCGCTACTTAGGAGGTTGAAGCAGGAGGATCGCTGTAAGTTCAGGGCCAACCTGGGCTAGATAGTCGATTCCAGGCCAACCTGAGCTACAGTTTTAGACCCAGACTCAAAAGGTTTAAAACAATAAAAATGAAAACCAGGAGGCTGAGCAGCTCCCAACAGCCTCTGCGCAGTCTCAGTGTCTATCTGACTCCTCTGGCCCTGAGGCACGTGCAAACGCCTCCGCGTGGGCACACAGTCACAAAATTAAAAATAAATAATAATAATCATAAGTCATAAAACAAGAAAACAAGAAAGAGGCTCTTGGGAAATAACTCAGTCCTCACTGCTTCCTGTGCAAGCATACGGAGCCGAGTTCAAGCATCCATGTAAAAACTGTGCGCAGCAGGAAAGTGATCCCAATACTGAGGAGAAGACAAATCCCTGGGGCTTGCTGGCTCTCCTGATTTCCAGACTAGTGGGAGACATAAGGTGGACAGCGCCTGAGGAAGAAAATCCTTGGTCTCCATACACACGCACACACACTCACGCGCACACACACACTCACATGCACGTACACACACACTCACGCACACACAGACACACGCACATATGCAGAGTGGAGAGAACAAGGCTCCTGATTTACCTGTAGCTCACACTGTCTGAGCAATAAAATTATTCACGCATTTCTTGTAAGAATAGGCTTGTGCTGTTTTCCTTCTTTGTGTTTTATATATCCAATTTCATGCGGATTTTTCAACATTTGAGTTAATTTCAGAGTTCCTTTAGGCACTAACCAGAAAGAACAAAAAAGGAATTCATTTTGTCCCACAGCCCCACCTAGAATCCTCATCTTTGCCCTCCGTGAATGTGGGGAATTTTTTTGAGGCATTTGCATAGAATTGCAAATAACCTTCCTTCAGGTTTTCCGTGCAGCTGTTAAAAAGGACCTCAGAAATTTTCTGAGGCACAAACCTGCAGTCCTAGCACTGACTGGAGGTAGAGAGAGACAAGAGGATCAGGAGTTCATGCTGGAGGCCAGCCTGGGATTCCTGCAGCTCCCAGAAAAATCAAATTCTGCAGCGGGGAGGAGAGAGCTCAGTGGTGAAGCGGCTGCTTAACATGCACCTGGGCACCTGTGGTGGTTGGAAAGAAAAAAGGCCCCTAAAAAAAGGGAGTGGCACTATTAGGGGGCGTGGCCTTGTTGAAGGAAGTGCGTCACTATGGGGGCGGGTTTTGAGGTTTCATATGCTCAGGGTACCGCCCAGTGAGTCAGTTGACATCCTGTTGCCTGCAAGATGTGGCATTCTTAGCTCCATTATGATCATGAAGGGGAGCATGGCAGCGGGCAGACAGACCTTTTGTGTGTGTGTGTGTGTGTGTGTGTGTGTGTGTGTGTGTGTGTGTGTGTGTGTGTGTGTGTGTGTGTGTGTGAGTGTTCAAGTGCATTTGTGCTACAGCATTCGTGTGGATGTCTAAGGACAACCGTGGAGGTCAATTCTCTTCTTTTGCTATGTGAGTGCGGAGAACTGGGCCCAGGTGGTCAGGCTTTGTGACAAGCGCCTTTACGTACTGAGCCATCTTGCCAGCCCAGTGGTGCTGTATTTTGATTTAATTTGGGTTTGATTTTGAAGCAACGTCTCACTATTAAGGCCAACTTAGCCTCAAACCCAAAAACCTCTGCCTCTTTATTAAGGTTATGTTCCACCATACCTAGAGTGTTACTGGTGTTAAATAAAGGCAACTTTAATTTTAAAAAAAATCAAGCTAATAATCAAAAATTAGAAATCAGGTGGCTAGAGAGATGGCTCCATGGTTAAGAGCACTTATTGCTCTGACCAAGGGCCTGGGTTCAATTCCCAGCACCCACCCGTATTGTGGCTCACAAACACCTAGAACTCCAGTTCTAGGAGATCCAATATTTGCTTCCAGCCTCTGTGGGTGCCAGGCACATGCACAGATGCAAGCAAAACACACACACATAAAATAATGGTAGTAATAATATTTTTATTTTGACGAAGTGGGGAAGTGCAGATGGGTGTTGAGACGGCCTATCAGTGTAATTCTGGCATTTGCTATGTAGACCAGCCTGGACTTGAACTCACAGAGATCCTCCAGCCTCTGCCTCCTGAGTGCACTGAGTACACGAACTAAAGCCATGGACCAACACACCCAGTTTTGTTTTCTTCCTTTCCTTCCTTCCTTTCCCTTTTATCCTTCTTTCTTTCCTTCCTTCCTCCATCCCTCCCTCCGTCCATCCATCTCTCTCTTTCTTTCTAAGTTAGAAATTATATACACCCAAGAAGCTGGACTGTCAGTGCAGTAAGAACCCTGCTTGTATGAGACAAGGTTAGGATAATTTAAAAGCAATGGTTAGATTTTAGCGTGGACACACACCTCCTTCTGGATTCATGACTGTTTCTACAGTGCTTGCCCTTCCACTACACTCAAGGACCCTGCAGCCCCGACCTCCCGAGGACCTCACCTCCTTCGGTGGCTGTGCCTTCTACAGCTGCTCCCCTGTGTTTGGGAATTAAAGTCACTAATCAATATTGTCTCTTCCTTTCTCCTCAATCTCCTTGCTCTTGCTCTCGGCTCTCTCTCATCACAGAGTCCTACTGGCATGGTGATTAGCAACTCAAACCAAACAAATAAAAGCAAAACATTTCTACTCCAGCTGCAGATCAAGAAGCAGAAGGAACAGCTGGGGAGGCCTGGCCTCTTTGTCTCCCTTTTTGCTGGCCAAATAAATTCCCTTTTGGACGTGGTTCCCACCCAACTTAAGGTCTTTTACATTTGCCTCCTCCCTTTCTCTGTCCCTAGTCTTCTGTTCTTAAATGCTGTTCCTCTGTCTTTGCAGGGCATTTCCTTACTTTTTTCATTAGTTAACAAATATCCACTGCATGCCTAGAGCAGGTGGGGTGCTCAGTAGGTACTGTGGCGCTGTGTAAAAAAGTAATAATAATCCCATCCTACGAGGCAGGATGATTGCATGAGTTCTAGGCCAGCCTGGGCTATGGGAGAAGACCCTGCCTCAAAAATCCAAACAAAGGGGATGAGGTTGGAGGGGGTTGGAGGCTGGAGTGCTGACTCAGCAGTGAGGAGCACTCATTGCTCTAACAAAGAACCCAAGTTCAGTTCCCAGCATCCACATGGTGCCTCACAACCCACAATTTCAGTTCCAGGGGATCTAATGCCTTCTTTTGGCTTTCTTGAGCAAAGACATGCACATGGTACAGACAGATACAGGTACAAGCAAGCAAAACACTCATACATATAAAAATTGATAAATAAATCATTAATCTTCTTTGTTTAATTTAAAAAAAAAAAGAGGAAAAGCCAGTTAAGATCCTGTGCCTTCTCGCCTTCAGTTGCTCTGGGATCCTGAACAGCTCAATCTGTGGTTCACCCTGAAGAAGCAGGAAGGACCAGCACCTAATGGGGACAGCAAATGGTGGTCCCAAATAGGAGGAGTTGCTTGGGTCCTCAGACTCAAGTAGACTGGCTGCCTGAGTCATGTTTTTTCAAGCTTTCCAGCTGAGGCCTGTGGTTCTCCCACCAGGGCAACTGGAGCCCTCAGTGAAGCCAGAGTGAGGCGGAGGCAAATCAGATGCTGACACTGAGGACAGAGTCACAGAGAGAACCAGCCTCCTCCCAAGCTCACAGGCAGGAGAGAAGAATGTGAGGGGTAGCGTAGTCAGAGCATGGGGCACGGCACGTTATCCACGTGATGCGGAAGCCTGTGGAGGCTTCTAGAGGAAGAGGACTAAGTGCCAGGGTGGGATAAGGGGCAGGTAGCCCAGGGTTGGCTAGCCCTCCGCACTCACCCCTCTCTGCCAGGGTGAAATAAGGGGCAGGTAACCCAGGACTAGCCCTCCGTACTCACCCCTCCTCTTGCCTCCTTCCTTGGATTCATCCTGGGATATCCAGATGGACTGATGGAGACCAGCCAGCTAGAGGCTCCTGGAGTAGAGAGTGAGGCTGGAGTCCTGCCTGTAAGGATTTACTCTGGGGCTGCCAGGAAAATAAACATAAATTAAACAGAAATACTGACATTAAAAAAAGCCTCTTGTCCTAGTTGGGCATAGGCATGGGAGTATACTCACAGAGATCCTCCTGCCTCTGCCTCCTGAGTGCTCAGGTGTATACCACCATGCCCAGCCTTTTGGAAACATTTTTAAAAGCAGAATCTCAAGGAGATGCTGCATTTCTATATTCACAGAACTCTGTTCCCAATAACAAAGAGATGAAGGGTCTCAAATGCCCACCAGGATGCCAGCATGTAAGGAGAATGTAGTGTGCACATGTGTAGAATAGTATCCAGCCTTCAGAAGGAGGAAAATCTGTCACACACCACAACATGGACCATCATAGAGGACTATGGTGGTCTGAATAAAAATGGCCCCATAGGGTCATACATTTGCATGCTTAGTCATCATCAAGGAATAACACTATTTGAAAAGGATTAAATTTGTCAGAGTAGGTGTGGCCTCCTTGGAGGAAGTGTGTCACTGGGGATGAGTGTTGAAGTGTCAAAAGCCCAAGCCCACCTGTTCTCTCTCTCTTCCTTCTGCCTGCAGATCCAGATGTAGAGAGCCCTCGGCAATTTCTCCAGTGCCATGTCTGACTATGCACCACTGTGTCTTCTCTCCCTGTTGAAAACAGACTAAACTCTGAACCTGGAAGTCAGTCCCAATTAAATATTTTCCTTTATAAGATTTGCCATGAAAGCTGGGAGGTGGTGGCACATATCTGTAATACTAGCACTTGGGAGGCAGAGGCAGGCAAATCTCTGTGAGTTCAAGCACAGCCTGGTCTACAGAGCTAGTTCCAGGACACCCAAGGTTATACAAAGAAACCCTGTCTCAAAAAATGAAAAATCAAAACAAAAAACGAATTGCCATAGTCATGCTGTCTCCTCACAGCAATAAAAACCCTAACTAAGACAAAAGTTGGTACCAGGAGTGGGGTATTGCTTTGAAAGGTCTGAGTTCCTGCCCTAACTTCTCTCAGTGACAGGGTGACCTGGGAAGTGTAAGTCAAATGAACCCTTTCCTCCTTAAGTTAAATTTGGTCGTGGTCTTTATCACAATATAGGAACCTAACCAAGACACACTATATGTGTGTGCTCTATGACTGCCCACCCTACACACGTGAAAAAGCCAGAAGAGAATGTCCGGTTTCCTACTCTATTGTCTCTGCCTTATTCCTTTGAGACGGGATCTCTCACTAGCCCTGGAGCTAGACTGAGAACAGCAAGGCCAGCAGCAGTCTTCTTGTTTCTACCCCCTGCAACGTTGGGATTGCAGGCACACATGTAGCCGTGCATAGCTTTTTACATGCGTGCTAGGGATTTCGACTCAGGTCCTCATGCTTGTATGGCTAGAACTCTCACCTGCCGTGGCATCACCTCAGGTCCTTAAGCCATTTTTAACTTATAAGATTTTCAGCTTAAGAAGTGTTTATCACAGCAGGCAGTGGTGGCATATGCTTTTAATCCCAGCACTTGGGAGGAAGAGACAGGCAGGCCTCTGTGAGTTCACGGCCAGCAAGTTCTGGGACAGGCTCCAAAAGCTACAGAAAAACCCCTGTCTCTAAAAACAGAAGAAGGAGAAGAAGAAGAAGAAGAAGAAGAAGAAGAAGAAGAAGAAGAAGAAGAAGAAGAAGAAGAAGAAGAAGAAGAAGAAGAAGTGTTTATCACTAAATCACCTCTTCAAAAACCAAAGAGCATTTGCTTATACATCAATAAATATTATAAATGTAATAATAAAAGCCTCACAATGAATCATTAGGGGGGGCCAGGCAAGACAGGAAGATTTGATATAGGGCCTCACACTAACTCAGGCTGACCTGAAACTAAGTATACAACCCAGGCTGGCATCGTGCTCTGGGAATCCTCCTGCCTCGGGCTCTCAAGTGCTGGAATTTCAGTCATGAGCCTCATCTGTAAAATTCTTCTAAAACTGTCTTAACTCCTTCCAAGTTATGCAGTTGATCTAGTTTGCTTCTTTGGCCCACTCCTAAGGTACCATGATCTATCCTGAAAGGGCATTTGAAGTTTGCTCTCTGCAAAGGTACTGAGCCATGTGGCTAACATAGATAAGAATAATGGGTTAATATAAGCTACAAGAGCTAATAAGAAGTCTGAGCTAATGGGTCAATCAGTTTATAACCTAATGTAGACTCTCTGTGTGATTTTCTCTGGGACTAAATGGCTGAGGGACCTGGCAGGACATAAACCCCAACAAGCAGGCCCCTCATGCTACATGTGTGTGTCCATATACAAGTGCCCATTGAGTCCAGAAGAGGATGTCAGATCCCCTGGTGCTCAGGTGCTTGCGACAGCCTAAATTGGTCTGGGCTCTTAGTTCAATGATGAGTTGTCATTCCAATCCCTGACTATTATTATTATTATCATCATTAACATTATTAGTGTGTGTGTGCGCAGACATTTCTTTATGGGCACACCTTGGTATAGCACACATGTAGTGGTCACAGGACAACTTTCTGGGTTGGATTCTCTCCTTCTCCTATCTGGGTCCACATCCTGGAACTCAGGTTGTCAAGCTCCACTGCAAACTCTCTACCAACTGAACCATCTCCCCGACCTGCAAATTGGCTTTTATTCCTGATATACAAGTGTAGCACCAGTAAATGAATTAACTCACCCGAGGTCACGGTGTTGGAGCCTGCCAGCAGTGGAGGCTGGTTCTTTGTGACCCACTCATCTGTCTGTCTCTCTGCAAAATGACGCACTGGGCATACATACCTTCCCTGGTATTGTTCTGACCAAGCAATCCCCTCTATCCACTTTAACCCATAAAACACCGATAACCTAGCCAGGTGGTGGTGGTGCACACCTTTAATCCCAGCACTTGGGAGGCAGAAGTAGGCGGATCTCTGTGAGTTCGAGACCAGCCTGGTCTACAGAGCCTAGTCCCAGGACAGGCCCCAAAGCTACAGAGAAACCCTGTCTCGGAAAAACAAAAAACAAAAAAACACCGATAACCTAACAATGGGATCTAAGAAAATCCCACTAAATCACAGTGTGTGTATGGGGAGGGCATAACTTGTACCTCCATAACTCAGTGTGGGGTGGGGGGCAGGGCAGTGGCTTGTACCTGCATAACCCAGACAGTGCTCCAAGTCAGGCTGCTGAAGCTGTTGCTGTTTTATTGAAGAATGATCATCCCTGTGGGTTTCTGTACATTTTGATTTAGAAATGCCACTGATATAAAAGTGCTCACTGAAACCACATGGTGAACCCCAGTTATAGAGCACATTCGGAAGAAATAATGCTTTGCCCAGCTTTAACTCAAGGAGATATTTTTTTAAAAATGCATAGTCAAGATAATTGTCTCTTTAAAAAAAATGGAGCTACAATTTCTGAAACCAGAAAAGTCAATTTCAACCTCTTTTCCCCCTCCCCTTGTTAATCATGGTAATGATTCCGAGTCCCACCACAAGCTTGTGAATTAATTGGCTATGTTTTATTACACCCAGAACACACAGCCATGGAGACAGCGGGACAAAAGATAAAGAGGGAGAGACAAAGGCTTGCAGCTGGGTGTGGTGGCTCCCGCCTGTGAGAGACCCCGGACAGAATTGTCGTGAGTTTAAGGGCAGCCTGAACTACCATAGTAAGTCCCAGGCCAACCTGAAAACAAGACAAAGGGGGGGGGGCAGTTGTGACGCTGCATGCCTGTGACCCCACAGGATTCAACACTCTGAAGGTGGAGCCAGAGATTGAAAGTCTGAGGCTAGCCTAGGTTACACAGGAAAATAGTGAGAATTTTCTGAACAGAAAAAAAGGAAGAAAGAGAGAGAGAAGGAAGGGAGAGAGGGAGAGAGGAAGGGAGGGGGAAAAGGAAAAGAAGGAGGGAGGGGGCAGGCAAGCTGTGTCCTAGGTAGAAGTCTTTAGGTCCTCCTCAAGAGCAGCAAATGTTCTTAAACCACTAGACCATCTCTCTTGCTCTCCGGAAGACGTTCTTAACAAGCTTTTCAACGTTGAATCTTGTCTTGATGACCAGTGGAATGAGAAACAAGTCAAGTTACCTAGTTTGACTTTAAGATGCCAGATTGCCAAAACCAGCCCTTCTTCAAAAAGTAGAGGGATATGGGCCTGCCCCGAGACCAGTCGGGAAGGGCATGGGTGCATTAGAGCCTGGCTTCCATCTGACCACCAGCCATTGCCCTAACGACCGAGGACAGGCCTGGCCTCCGCCCGGAACAAATTCTGAAAATCTGGCAACCCGGTCAAAATTCAACTGGCTACAGGGAGGCTTTCCAGCCAGTCCCAGGACAGGCCCCTTCCTGCGCTGCTTGGAGGAAAAAGAACCTGGTGCTCAGCTATTTGAGAAACAAAAGCGGCTGCCTTCTGGGCTTCTTTTTCTCTCTCTGGGAGAAGCTGTCCCTCTTTCTTTCCCTTGTGTCTAAATGTCCTTCTTTCTATGCCAAATGGATGCTTTTCACTGCTGCTGAAAGGAGTGGGCATCACAAGGTGGAATTCCAGGCCCAGATGCTCTCTTGCTAGGGAAGGACCTGGCATGTCTGGGCCCTGAGCAGAAATCCAGGAGTCAGAGGAGAAACTGACTGCAAGGCACAGAGGTGAGGAGGTGGGGAAGGCATGAGGGGGTCCCAGGGTTGTTGCCTTGGCTCTGAGCAAAGACTCCAGAGCAAAGTTGAGGCAGGATGGCAGGGAGAGGACCCAAGAAGGCAGATCCCAAAAGACTTGGCTGCACAGCTAAGGGTTAGGACTGTAAAGTACTCTGAAAGTAAAGCATACTGAAGAATCCCAGCAGAGAAGCGGGCGTGACTCAGTATGAGTTGCAGGAGGATGGTTGAAGACACTCTTCAGTTGTTCAGGAATAAGGGCACAAGAGCATTAGGTCCCGGCCCATTCTGTCCTGTCCTTTCCTGTCCCATCCCATCCTCCCCCACCACCCGAGACAGGGTTTCTCTGTGTGGCCCTGGCTGTCCTGGAACTTACTCTGTAGACCAGGCTGGCCTTGAACTCAGAACTCTGCCTCCCTCTGTCTCCCCAGTGCTGGGATGAAAGGTTGTGCATCACAACACCTGGCTGAGCGTTAAATCCTAACAGGTTCCACCAGGGATTGCTGTGTCTAGTCCTAAAACGATCACAGCTGATTCTGTCACAGGGTCCTGTGGAGGTGCAGAGTCTTTGTGACTGCATGCCCCTGAAGGAAGTCACTTCTTCTGAGGGGTCTCTTCAGCTCTTCAGCTCTGGGGAAAAGCAGAAGAGGGCTACCCTCCCACGGAGGACTTTCCCCAAACTGTGACCCTGGAAATAGCATAGTCCTGAACCACTGGCATTCAGGACTTGCTGGAAATAACCAAAATTCTTTTTGTCTGATTTTTTTTAATTTTTAATTTTTGATTTTTCAAGACAGAGTTTCCTTGAGTAGCCTTGGCTGTCCTGGAACTAGCTCTGTAGATCAGGCTGGACCCAAACTTGCAGAGATCCGCCTGCCACTCTTGTTTTGTTTTTTAAGAGGTTTTACATGTTCACGTGGCCTCAGTACTACTACGTAGCCAAAGCCAACCTTGAATTAGCCCTTGGTCCAGGCTCCCCTCTTGTTTGGTGGCTCCTCTCCCCTCCCCCTCTCCTCACAGGATCCAGCTCAGTCTAGTCTTGTTCACTCTCCCAGATGTCTCTGCCTTCCTCAAATCTACAATTAAACTTTCTCCTCCTGCCAGACCTAGGAGCAGCCAGGTCCTTTCCTGTTTTAATTTCTCTCTCTCTCTCTCTCTCTCTCTCTCTCTCTCTCTCTCTCTCTCTTTCTTTTTCCATTCCAAGTTATTCGCACTGACACACAAGCACATGGCATTTAAAGAGAAGCCACCACAGGAGACTGCTTCACAGTTTCTGAGGGTCAGGAACCAGGAAATGGTTTGTCTAGGCCATCCCTGCTCATGGTCCCTGGAGGTTACATGCAAGCTATAAGTTTATAGGAACACTGGAAAAGTCTCCAGGTCAGAATGCTTGTGTTAGTGGGAAATTATGGCAAGCCCAGGCTCATGGAAGAAGAAATAATCACCATGTAAAGATCACTCTCAACATAAATATTTTTTTCCTGGGTGTAGTGGCTCATACCTTTACTCCCTGAAATTGGGAAGCTGAGGCAGGGGCATCTCTGTGAGTTCCAGGCCAGTCAGCACTACATAGTAAGGCCCTGACTCAGAAGAAGAGAAGGAAGAAGAAGATGGAGAGGAAGGGGGAGCTCTCAGGTCTGGGGTTGTAGCTCAGCACAGAAAAAGGGGGTGGGGGAAGTAAAACGCCACCACACATTTTTCTGGATTTTTAAGAATAAATTAAATAGCTTAGTTTTGTTTTTCAGCAATGCTTTCTCTAGAAAACAAGGTACCCCCAGGACATGCTAGGCAGTGACATTAATCTTAGCACTCCAGAGACAGAGATGGAAATATTGCTATAAATTTGAGGCAAGCCTGGGCTATATAATTCTGGTCTAGCCTGAGCTACAGAGTGAGACTGATGAATCTTATAAACCATCAAATGTCTTCCTTGAGCCTAGCCCAAGTACCTAGCCTCACGTCCCAATATGAGATATTGGGGCCTCAGAAGATAATGGGGACTGAGGCTAGGTAATTAGGCTAGGCTGGTTGACGACTGAGTTATGCTGGGGTTGGCTCACGTCAAGTCACGCTCGCGTAGCAAGCATTTCACTGGCTGAGCATCTCTCCAGCCCCATTTTTATTGTTTCAGCAAGGGCTCCTGTGCCATAAGCTGGCCTTGAACTGTGTGGTCAAGAATGACCTGATCCTCCTGCCTCTACTTTCTAAATGCTTAAATTACAGGTATGAACCAGTGGGCCAGTTCATCTCTTAGCTACCATTTTATAAGATTTCTCTGTGTAGCCCTGACTGTCCTGTAACTCTCTCCGTAGACCATGCTGGCCTTCAACTCACAGAGATCCACCTGCTTCCACCTTCCAAGTGCCAGGATTAAAAGTGTACACCACCACCGTCAAGCTAAAGGTATTGTTTCTAATGGCATATTTATTTATTTATTTATTATGATGGGAGCCATGAGCATTGTGTGGCACTGGGTTCTATAGTGGGTAGAAGATATTATATGTAATTGCATGATTGTCATCTAATCCAGTGGTTCTCAACACTGAGACCCTTTAATACAGTTCTTCATGTTATGGTGACTGAAAGTTCCTGCATCCCGATAAACCTCTCTGTTGATGCAATAATCCAAATCAGACCAAATCAAACCGAATTAGGAAAAGCCCAGATTTAATGGATACCAACACTTCCGGGTGGCCTTCCAGCTCCCCAGAGAGGAGATCAGGAAGGAAGACCGGAAAACCACGGAGAGGGGAAAGGAAGGCCAGAAAACCACGGAGAGGGAAAAGGAAGACTGGAAAACCACGTGTTTGTTCTCTGGGGAGCAGTTTAAATACCCCGTGGGAGTGGTCTTGAGCATCTCTGGGGAGGGGTCACCATTTGGCGGGTTTTCTCAGAGGTGGAGTCTGGACTGAGGCACCACTCAGGGGAGGGGGCTTGGGATGGAACTTCCACCCAAACATTCCAGACTCTTTGGGTATATGAATGTCAGCGGCTGGGGTGACGCTTCCACCCAAACAGTGACCACCAACCACAAAATTATTTCATTGTCACCTCATAACTGTAATTTTACTGCTGTTGTGAATTGTAATATAAATTATCTGATTGCAGGATATCTGATATATTACCCCAAAGGGTTTAATTTAATTCAAGACCTCAGGCTTGGCTCAGGAACCTTCACTTGCTGAGCCATCTGGCTCAATATATATATGTATATATTACAAATATATATATGTGTGTGTATGTATATTATATTACAAATATATATTCAGGTAATATGCCCAAATATGTATATATGTTTGAGACAGGGTCTCACTATGTAACCCTGGCCTCACCTAATTTATTTTTAGTCCCAATGGCTGGTGAAATCACAGTGTTTAGTTTTTCTATTTGATAGCCAAAACAAAATTTAAAAAAAAAAAAAAGCAAAAGAGACTTGTATCCATCTAACATCTAACATGTGGTCTGGAGTGGCTCAGACGGTAGAGCAGTCACCTGACTCATGCTTTTGTGGACTTAATACACACTAAGGGTCATTTAGAAAGAGGGAACCTCAATTGAAGACTCACTTGCCTCTATCAGACTGGCTTGTAAGCCTGTCTGTGGGGTATTTTCTTAATTGTTAATTGATGTAGGAGGGCCCAGCCCACTGTAGGTAGAGTCATCCCTGACTGGTGGAATAAGAAGGTAGCTTAAGGGATAGTTATGGTTTTCCTCAGTTATGTTAGAAGGTAAATTAGGCACCAATCTTTGGACTCATCAAGATAGCCTAGATAATAGAATGATTTCTCCGAATCTGCCAAATGCAAAGAGACTATATATTGTAAATGCAATTCTTATTTGAAAACTGTTCTTATTGTATATAGTTTTACTATGTTAAAGTTAAAACCTTTCTTTTCGTTTAGACAAAAAGGGGGAAATGTTGTTAGCTGTGTAAAGGTGTGTTTGTGCTGTGCTTGTTTAATTATGTATGTCTTGTATTTGTTTCACCTTGCCTGCGTAAGGCACTTGATTGATCTAATAAAAAGCTGAACGGTCAATAGCTAGGCAGGAGAGAGAATAAGTAGGGGGAGGAGGAATCTAGGCTTGAGAAGAGGAGAAGGGAGACTGAGGGGGAAGAGAGGGAGACTCGGGGGCCGGCTAGCCAGGCAGTCACCAGACAGACATGGGAGAAGCAGGCCAAGTAGGACGTACAGAATGAGAAGGGGAAACGGAGATGGAGAGAAACTGGTTAAGTTATAAGAGTTAGGAAGAAGCAAACATAAGAGAAGGCGGAGCATTCATAACTAGAAAGAAAAAGGTAGCTGAGCAAGGGGGTGGGCGTGGGGGGCTGTAAATCAGTAAGTCTCTGCTTCCGTTCCTGCCTCCACTTCCTTCAGTGACAGAGTGTAGGGGAGTAAGCTGGATAAACCTTTCCCTCTCCGAGCTGGATGGGGTCATTGTTTCATCACTTTGAAGAAGAGCAAACTTGGACAGCTGCCATGTGCTGGATCCTGGTGCCAATTCTCAGTACCATTCATGGGATAAGTGGGGGTCCAGGACCCTCTGCCCAAGCCACCAAGGACCCAAAGAGATCAAGAAAGGCCTCAGTTCCTGAGAAAATGCCGCTTTCTAGGTCAGTCTCCAAGGCAGACCCCGTGTTTGTCCCAGAGTTCCTCAGGCCCAGAAGAACCCAGAGGGAAGGAAGCCCAAGGCCAGTACAAGACAGGGATGGATAAAAGGCTTCAAATCAGAACACCAGTTCTCACGGTGAAACATGTGAGCCAGGAGAGAGAAAGACCGCAAACTGAAACGTTACAAAAGAGCTGCGATGTCTCATTAGCACAATAGACAGGGTGTTAGCCTGATAGAAAGAACTAGAAGAAACTGTTCTGGGTGTGGGGTGTCAGCTGATCTCAAAGAGGCAGTCCATGATTTCTTTACTTGATTTTCAAGCTTTGTTATTTATTTTTAAGGCAGCGTTCCACAGTGTAGCCTAGGCTGGCCTGAAACTCCCTACGTAAACCATGCTGGTTTCAAACTTACAGTGATCCTCCTGCCTCAGCCACCTCTGAGCTGACATTACAGGCACTGGCATGGCCACTCTTGCCATCACTTTTGGTTTTATCTCATCCCTTTGAGGCCTTTGCAGGCGAAAGAATGTGGAAGTGATATGGGCCAGAAAGATTGCAGGTGTGTCGGCTGGTGGTCATAGTGATGCCAAGCTGGGGAGTAACAGGATTGCACAGCCAGGCAGGAAAACTATTGTGTTTGTGTTGATGGAATCTGATCGTTCACAGTTTACAAGCAAAACAAACAGCAACCAATTAATACTCTGTTGGCATCTAGCTCATCTTACTCTTGTTCATGGTCCCGCTCAGGGCTGGATATGGAATTCAATACTCAGTGTGTTGTCCCTGCTGGCAATCCTGACCTACGACCCCAGCTAGTGTCTACACACACACACACACACACACACACACACACACACACGCTTGCATATACACACGCACCGCATGCACGCAGGCACACGAGCAGGGCCGTGTACATAGTTTTTCCATCTTGAATCCACTGCAGATTGCGGTGCAATCTTGAGAAAAACACTGAGAGATCTAACATACCCTTCATCTAGTTCCATCAATGGCAACATTTTACAAAAACTGCAGAGGATCTCAGCCAGCCAGGGGGGTTTACTCTGATACAGCCAAGGGACAAAGCGCTCCGTTCTGTACTGGTGGAGAGCGATCTGGCTGTTTATCTTAGAGCCACACCTACATCCCGCAGCCCTCTTGGCCACCATTGATCTCTTCATTTCTATAATTTGTCATCTCAAGGGTGTCATAGAATATACAGTATATAACTTTTGCTCCAGCAGTACTTGTTAGAAGGTTGCTGTTGCCAGGTGATGGTGGTGCATGCCTTTAATTCCAACACTCGGGAGGCAGAGGCAGGCGGATCTCTGTGAGTTTGAGGCCAGCCTGGCCTACTAGAGCTAGTTCCAGGACAGTTAGGGCTATTCTATAGATAAACCCTGTCAAAAAAAAAAAAAAAAAGCCTCCACTGAATTTCGTTTCCTCTGTCAAAAAAATTGTTTGGAACCATGGTAGGGGTTTATGGTTCCCAGAACAAATTATTTTACAGTTACTTTTTAAGCATTTAGCAAGTGAATTTAAAGACATTCCCAGGGCTGGAGAGACATATATACAAAATAAATATAATAAAGATTTTTGTTTTGTTTTGATTTTTCGAGGCGGGGTTTCTCTGTGAACATTCCTGGCTGTTCTGGCAACTCACTCACCAAACTGACCTCGATCTCACTGAGATCCACCTGTCTCTGCCTTCCTGAGTGCTGGAATTAAAGGCATGCGCCACCACCTCCCGGTAACAAAGTATTTTTAAAGGGAAAAAGAAATGTGATTAATTAAAGTCCATTTGTGTCAGGTAAGAGCACTGACTGTTCTTCCAGAGCTCCTGAGTTCAATTCCCAGCAACCATATGGTGGCTCACAACCTTCCATAATGAGAACTGGTGCCCTCTTCTGACCTGCAGGCAGACATGTATATATACTGTATACTAAATAAATAAATAAATAAATAAAATCTTTAAAAAAAATAAAGACATTCCAAAGACTAGTCTTTGGGACTTGGGGCATGGCTGTCAACCCAGTTGGGAGGTGTTCCCAAGAGGGTCAAAGTTCAGGGAGGTATTTAGCTACATAGTGAGTTTCAGTTCGATTTGAGACCCTGTCCAGTTAAGATTTACACAGAGCCAGGTGTGGAGGCCCATTCCTTTAATCTTACCGCTTGTGAGGCAGAGGTAAATGGATCTCTTGAGTTCAAGACCCTGTTTCCAACAACAACAAAAGTTGGTTAGGTCATAGACTAATCGTATCTGATGGAACACAAATGGACTTTAATTAATCACATTTCTTTTTCCCTTTAAAAATACTTTGTTACTGGGAGGTGGTGGCACATGCCTTTAATTCCAGCACTCAGGAAGGCAGAGACAGGTGGATCTCAGTGAGATCGAGGTCAGTTTGGTGAGTGAGTTGCCAGAACAGCCAGGAATGTTCACAGAGAAACCCCACCTCAAAAGATCAAAACAAAACAAAATCTTTATTATATTTATTTTGTATATATGTCTGCATGGTCAGAGAGCAACCTGCAGGAGTTGGTTCTTTCCCATTACGTGGCTGTTAGGATGGGACTCAGCTGTGTAGGCTTGCAGGCAACTGCTTTTGCCCCCACTGAGCCATTTCCATGGCTCCCCTCCTGTTTCTGATAATTATTACATTTCACATTTAAGAGAAAATATTCAGCTGGGCACTTGGGAAGCAAAGGCAGGAGGCTCTCTGTGAGTTCGATAGTGAGACACTGACTCTAAACAAACAAACAAAACGAAAGGAAACAAACCCCCAAAAGCGATTATTTAGTATTTCACAGTTACATTTTCTTCAGAAATGGGAATTGAATCTTTGACCTGGAGCATCTTGTGCAAGCATCCTACCAATGTGTGACACAGCAAGCTGATCAAGGCTGGCAGAAAGTGAGACATCAGTTGCTTGGAAGGGAGGTGAGGTTTCAGGGAGCGAGACCTGGAGCTTCAAGGCACAAAGAGAGGTTTTGGGACGATGATGGTTAGGGTCACTCTTTTCTGTTTGTTTTCAGATAAGGTCTTGCTATTTAGCCCAGACGATCCCCAAACTTGAACTCGAGATACTCCCGGGAACTGGAATTACAGGCATGTATCACCACACCTTTGTATACTTTAGGTTTTTTGGTTGTTACTGTTTTTGTTACCTTTTGAGACAAGGGCTCACTATCTTGTCCTAGCTGACCTGGAATATATATGTAGACCTGGTTGGTCTTGAACTCAGAGATCCAGTGGAGCACTGACAACAACACACCAGTGGAGCACCAACAACATCCCAGTGGAGTACCAACAACATCCCAGTGGAGCACTGACGACACCCTGGTGGAGCACCAACAACACCCTAGTGGAGCACCGACATGACACATCAGTGGAGCACCGACGACGCACCAGTGGAGCACCGAGAGCCACCACTCAGAATTTATGCAGCACTGAGGATATGGCGATCACATGCCAGATACAATTTTCAGTAATGAGATGTTTTCACTTGGAAAGAAACCCATTAATTTCACAAGATACAGCAACTGGGTGTTCCAAGTTCTTCTACAGAAAGAAAATTCAAACTGGGCATGGAGGTTGTAGCCTATAATCCTAGCGTACGAGGGGCTGAGCAAGAGGATCACTGGGAGTTTGAGGTCAGCCTTGCCCTGAGTGAGACCTTGTTCCAAAACAAATAAACATACAAAAACCTGAAGAACAGGGCCGGCAGCATGGCTCACTGGGTAAGCAACACAACATGGCTCACTGGATAGCATCAGCACTTGCTGCTCAAGCCCAGTGACACAAGGACCCACATACAAGTAGGACAGGAAGGAATGCATGAAGCTGTCCTCTGAGCTTCACACTGAGCACACGGCATGCCCGCTGATAAATATGAACATTGAAATAACACAAAACAAAAGAAAGGGAGAGAATACTATTCAAAGTCTGGGGGGTTGCATATCTCAGGGGGAGACTTCTTGCCTCTTATGTGTGAAGCCCTGGATTCAGTCCCCAGAACCAAAAAAATAAAAAGAAATCAAAATTCAGGACTGGAGAGATGGCTCAGTGGTTAAGAGCACTTGCTGCTCTTCCAGAGGACCCAGGTTCGTTTCCCAGCACCCACATGACAGCTCACAACTGTCTGTGACTCCAGTTCCAGGGGACCTGATACCTTCCCAGCATGTACACAAAATGAATAAATTCCTTCACCCAACACTCAAGAACACAGTAGGACTAAAAAGATACATTATTTTGGAGTTTTGTTTGTTTTGTTTTGTTTTTCATAAGGACTCGTGTTTATTTTTTTATTTTAATTTTTATATTTTATATTTGTTACATCTAATTTTGGAGTTTTGGAGTGTCTTATTTTGTTTGTATGTATGTAAATGAGCTCCCAGAGATGTTGTGATGAAGTCAGATATTGAGAGAAAGGAGGCAAAGGAAGAATCTAGCTTATTATTGATTTGTTTTGCTTTTGAGATGGTTTCACTATGTAGCCTTGGCTGGCTTGGAACTCACTCTGTAGACCAGGCTGGCCTTGAACTCATAGAGAAACCTGCCTGCCTCTCTCTTCCTGGGAATAAAGATATGTGTTATCCCAAAAAGTTGATATTTTTTAATTATTTTATTTTATTGTAAAGACTGGGTTACCCAAGCTGACCTTGAACTTGATTTGTAGTTGATGGCTTTGCAATTCTGATTGCCCTTCTAGGATTAGAGGTGAGACCACCATATTTGGCATTACTTGGTGTTCAGGATGAAACCCAAGTTTTTGAACATGCTAAGCAAACATGACCTACAACACCCAGTTATTTTTTTTTCTAGTTTACTGTAGTTATAGTTTTAAAAAGGTTTCTTTCAAATTGTGTAAATTGAGTGTAATGGATGTGTGCCTTTAATCCCAGCACTCAGTGGCAAGTGGATCTCTGTAAATTCAAGGCCAACCTGGTCTACATAGTGAGTTCTAGGCCAGCCAGAATTACATGAGACCTGTCTGGAAAAAAAAATTATGTGTACATGTCTGTGTGTGAGTTTGTACACATGAGTGCAGATATCAGATTAGATTCCCTGGTGCAGGAGTTCTGGGTGGCTGTGAGCCAGCCCAGGTGGAGCTGGGAACTGAACTGAGGTCTTCAGGAAAGGCAGGAAGTGCTCTTAACCACCTTGTTGCCAAGCCATTTCTCCAGCCCTAGTTTGGTGTTTGAGACAAAGATCTTGCCTTGTGGTCTTTGCTCGCCTGGAAGCCTTGATCCTTATGCTTTGTTCTCTGAAGTGCTAGGCTTGCTGGCCGTGCCACCACACCCTGATGTCTTTTTTTCTTGTGAGAGTGACAAGAAGTCATTTAAGGAAAACAATAACAACAACAAAAAAACACAGAAACAAAGCTAGCTATGTCCAAGATCAGTCCCCAGGAATGCACATCTTTTTCTGCACAGATTGGGTCAGAAAGCAAACAGGTAGGACAAAAAACAGTCACATGGTCTTCTAGTTCTCAGTATCATGGATATCAACCTGGCTTGTTTTGTTTTTAATTCGTATTACATTTACTTTGTATTCTTTTTTAGTATGTGTGTACCCACTTGTGCACATGCCTACTTGTGTGTGATAGACAGTTGAGAGGCATAGTTTGGGTTCAGGGAACTCGACCCAGGTTCTCTGCAAAAGTAGTAAGCACTCTAAACCCACTGGGCCATCTCTTCACTTCCTTGCTTCTAAGACAGTCTCTCACAATTGTACTGTAACTCTGGTTAACTTCTGTCTTAGCACTCTGAGTGCTGGGATTACAAGCATGAGCTTCCACAGTTGATAAATTTATTTGTTTTAAACTCACCTTGAACGAAGTAGTTGCACTTAAACAGACTTAGTTCTCTGTAGATAATTCTTGTGAAGACTGGAAACCGCTGTGAGTGGAGAAACACAGTGTGAAAGATATTGCTGTTTTCATGTGTACAGTGTTTAATAATCACATTCTGTTTTTTACATATTTGTGAAATAGACTGTGATATTTTGATTTATGACTACCTGTCCAAGTAGCAAGCTCAGGGTCATTTGCATATCCCTCGCCTTAAACTTTTAGCAGGTCTAGGCTGGGGAATACTCATCCCCTGTGCAGGAACCCCTGGGCTTGATCCCCAGCATGGCTTAAAACCAGGTGTGATGAGACACACCTGTGATACCAGCATTTGGGGAAGTAGGAGCAGGAAGAGGAGGAGTTCAGGGCCAGCCTTAGGTACAGAGCAAGCTAGACTTAGGTACATAGCCAGCCTAGGCTACATGAGGTCTCCTCTTTCTCGCTTTCCTCTCTCTCTCTCTTTCTTTCTCTCTCTCTCTCTGTCTCTCTCTCTCCTTCTTTAGAGGGTGGGCAGATCTGGGGAGTTGAAACAGAGTCTCATGCATACAAGGCAAGTACTGTTCTACTGAGCTACAGTCCCGGTCCTGAGACCATATCTAAAAATTAGTGCAACAGCTCTTAGCATTTTTTTATGGTGTGTACATGCAACTTCTCTTCTAACTATTTTGAGCTGTATTTTGTATTCTTGCTCACTGTATTTAGCCTGTGTCCTATTGAATAATGCCAGGGTACTGAGTTAATCAAACTTTTTCTACCCCCAATACCCTTAAAACAGTGAGGGCACACATGATTTTCAAGCAGCATTCTACATTTTCTTTGAAATCTCATGCAACCAGTTTTTCTGGAGAAATAAACTTAAGAAATACAAGCTCGGCCTGCCCTACAGGCAATACATATTTGTTTTTGAGACATCTCAAACTGTTTTTTATGAGAGAATTGACCCTCTCGGGGAAACATCTCAGTCACTGGCTGTCCCATGGGAGAGTGTCGGGGAGGACACCTGCACCCTGTGGTGTGTCAGAAGGCAGTGGGGGCTGCTAGACAGAACCTGTGTAACTGACGCCTCCAAGGGAGGGTTGGAAAGCAGGGCCAGCTGCCTGCAGCTTCCTGCAGCTTCACAGAGGCCAGGAGACCAGTTCTTCAGATATTACCAAAACCCAACACAAGGAAACCTTGGAGATTTGCATCTGAGCATTGGGCGGAAAGCAAGGCAGTAACTCTGTGTTTGGCTTAGGATAGGCACTTGATGAATGTGTGTGGAAGGGTTGGGGACATCGATCGGTTATTGAAGTACCTGCCTAGCATGTACGGAGCCCTACGATGCAAGAGTGTTCTATTTGCTGGGCAGTGGTGGTACGCACCTTTAATCTCAGCACTCGGGAGGCACAGGCAGGCAGATCTCTGTGAGTTCAAGGCCAGCCTGGTCTACAGAGCTAGTTCCAGGACAATCAAGGCTACACAAAGAAACCCTGCCTCAAGAAAAAAAAGAAAAAAGAGTATTCTGCTAGCTCTGAATAAAACTGAGCCTAGTGATCCATACCTGAAATCCAGGTAATGTCAATCCTATAGTCCCAACACTGAAGAGGCAAAAGGACCAGAAATTCGAGGTTATCCTCCGTAAGGAGTCCTAGGCCAGCCTGAGTGAGCTTTATACAAGGGGACTTTATTTGTCCCAGGTCATGGTCCAGGTGTGGCCCCAGCTTTATCTGACCTTCTTCTTGGGGATTGTTGGTGTGGCCACACTTTTTCTTGCTGCAGTTGACTGCATGAGGGTAGGAGTCTGCCTCAAACAACAGAATTAAGAGGAGGAGAAAAAACAAAAAAAATCGTCAGTAAAGACTAACCCTCTGACTGGGTGGTGGTGATCCATGCCTCTAATCCCAGCACTCAGGCAGAGGCAGGCGGATCTTGAGTTCCAGGCCAGCCTGGTCTACACCAGGACAGCGAGGGAGGACTACAGAGAGAAGCCCTGGCATGAAAAACAAACAAACAAACAAACAAACAAACAAACAAACAAACAAACAAGGCTAACTCTAAGGTTTTGTTATGTAGTCCAAGCTACCCTCAAATTTACTATGTGGCCCAGGCTAGCCTCAGATTCATGGGAATCCTTCTGTGTCAGTCTGCCTGCCCAGTGCTGAGATTGTAGGTTTGTGCCCCAGGCCTGACTTACAACTACTATACCAGTATCCTGGAGGTGGTTTAGGCAGGAATAGAGAATAGTACGTGCACATCTCTTCATTGTTTTCCCACATTGAGGATTAAACTCAAGACTTCATGTGAGCTAAGGAAGTACTCTAATACTGACTGTTATATGTCCAGGCCCTTATTATACAATTTTACTTTTTATGTTTTGATTCCTTGGTTTTTCTATTTGTTTGTTTTGTTTTTCAAGACAGAGACTCAGTGTGTGGTTACAATGGCCTCGAACTCACAATCTTCCTGTCTCAGCCTCACAGGTGCTTGGATTTCACGGGTGTGCCACCTCACCTAGCTGTTTTGTGTGTGTGTGTGTGTGTTCCGGGGTGAGTGTGCACGTGCATTTGAGGCCATGTGGGGCAGCAGCCTATGCAGGTGCCTTCCTCAGTTGCTCTTCAGGTTGCTCTCCAGGTGTTTTGGTTGGTTTAGTTTTGGTTTTGAGACAGGGTGGCACTATGTGACCCTGACCAGCCTGGAACTTCCCTGGAACAGTTCACAAAGTTCTGCCTGCCTCTGCCTCCCAGGTACTGGGATTAAAAACGTGCGCCACAAAAACTCAGGGTTTTGAGGTTGCCCTTTTCTGACAGGAACTCTCGCTGACTTGTCTAGGTTGGCCAAGAGTCTTCAGGGAGCCTCTTGATCACAGTCCTTCCTCACCCCCCTTGCTGGGACTGCAGTCACAAGCCCACCTCACTAGACTTTATATGCTGATGCTAAAAACCTGAACTCAGGCCCTCCTCATGTTTGCACCATCTGACTGAGCCATCTCTCCATCCCCTCAGTTTCACTTTTTAAAAATAAGAAAACGTACAGTTTGATAGCCTGGATAATAAGCATAAAAGAGTAGCTTGTTCTGCACAGGCAATGTATTCCTCAGCACCGGGCACACACTGCTAGCTGGAAATCTTTGGCCTTGAAATCTTTTCTGAACATTTCAAGGCTAGTGGTGTGAAAAGCTTTGTCAAGAATTTCCCAAGAACTTGACTAGCATAATCTCACAGAATGGGGGGAATGTAGATAATGTTTGTATCAAAGCAGTCAGTATGGGTAGTACCTCCTGCTGCGTTTTCAACTGTGCTGACTTCATTGTTCTTGAATAAGCCCCTCCCCCATTTTGGTGTGGAGATAGAACCCAAAGCACATGATCCAGGGCTCAAACCACACCCAGGTTCTCAAACTGCTTCAACTGCATTTTCAAGTTCCTACCATCCTGAGATCGAAATGTCTCTTTCACTAACATCCTTGAGAGAAAGGGGTTGAGTAATGAAAGCTGCTTGCGAGAGAATAAAGGGTTGTGTGGTGACTGAGTGTGGGCTTGGAAGTGCCTTGCTCTTCCAGCTACCAACTGGGAACACAAAATTTGATTTCTTTAGTTAATTCCCTCCCCTTTCTCTACCGGTAAAGTGAGGACAATAGGGTGTCTGCCATGGGTTGTTGTAGGGAGTGTATTGATGATCTATGTGATGTCTTCTGAACAGTACCTGATACAAGGTGAGAATGCTCACGTTTGGGGCAGAGGCACAGCTCACTTGTCTCACACGCCCAAGGCCTCCACTCCCCAGCACTTTAAGATGTGGGGGAGGGTCGATGCTAATATTCTCCAAACAGTCAAACTCTAAGTTAAGGCAGGGTGTGGTCTCTCAAGTCTGTACTGTCTTCTCTCCAGAGACAGGGCTAGAGCGCTCATGGCTAGCCTGGACTATCCTGTGAAATTCTGTCTCAACAAACAAAACATCAGAACCCAGAACAAGTTGAGACAGGAGATAGGCTTCCAAATAGCTTGAAAATCTTTTTAAAAGAATAAACTCCGGAGAAATTGGCCTTTGTGTATACCCACAAAAATAAAATAATTGAGAAAACAAGATTTTAAATGATTTATTTCCTTTTATTTTATGTGCATTGGTGTTTCGCCCGCATGTATGTCTGCTATGAGGGTGTCAGATCCCATGGGACTGGAATTACAAACAGTTGTGAGCTGATATGGGAGTGCTGGGAATTGAACCTGGATCCTTTGGAAGAGCAGCCAATGCTCTTAACCACTGAGCCATCTCTCCAGTCCCAAGAAAGCAAATTCTATCTTGAAAAACCACTGAGTGGTTTCCAATATGTTCTTATATGACAACGAATAAGGAACCAAGTTAATATTTCCATTGACACTCAGCTAGCCTGTATTGAACCTGGGGACGAGTTATTTATCTGGCACCTAGGCTCAGTGCTCTTATTGTTTTTTAAATCTTCCTTAATTCATTCGCCAACAGAGTCTCACTCGGTGGCTCTCAAGCTGGGCCGGAATTCACTGTCCAACCCAGGAGGGGGCCTCTGGCTCAATCTGAGCCTCTTGCCTCTGCCACTCAGGTATCAGGTTTACAAGCATGAACAGAACTCCTGGCTCACCTGAGATTGTTTTATAGTCTCCTCTCCAGCACCTTCATGCTTAGAGCGGAGTAATCCAACAAAATTTCAATTTAAGTCAAAGACGTATTGGATGCGACATTAATAGAATGATTATTTAATCAAGGGGAGGAAGAAAACAGACAAGCCCCTTCGCTAGTATTCGGAATCTTCATGACTGGAAAATACCAATGGTGACTGAACAAACCTAAGCCAACGTGGTGTTTCGGTGTCAGCAGAGACAAGTGGCCTGGATGTATAACCTTCAGCATCAGACCTCAAAGGACAGGCACGTTTCCAGTAACAGCTTCATTTCCCCGCGTTCCCTGGGGAAAGAGGGCGGTGAGCTCTGTTGATGGCATCAGCTGACATCACTGGCTGGGCCCACGGGGACGCTGGGCCCACCTCAGCAGTGGCCTGACTGCACCAACCTCTGGGTTTCCCAGCGCCTGCCACGTGAGCCGTCCTAATATGGCCAGGCTCAGGAGCAGCCCAGGAGCGCTTCCTTTCTCCTGCTAAAGGAGAGAAGGCTGGAACAAACGCCTAAAGTCAAACACAATCTGAAGAAAAGCAAATGGGGATTTGGGTTCGCGCCTGGCCAGATACAAATCCCAGGGCTGCAGAAACTCCAACCTTGGGGTATCAATCATTGAATTAAAAAACAAAGCTTTTGCTGCCTCCCCCTTCTGTCTTGCTGTCCCTGAACCTCCTTCAGCCCTGGGACAGATCCCAAAGCTCTTGTCTTCTTTAGGGACCTAAGGAGCCCTGGGGGGTGGGGTGGGCTGCTGGGAACCTGGTGGCGGAGCCTCTGGTCCTAGCAGCCTAGGGGGAGATGCTGCAAGGCGTGTCTGGGCTGTGCTCATGTGATGAAGGGAGGGAAAAACAAGGAGGGGGGGGGGAGGAGGCTACGAGGTGGCTTTTTTTTTTTTCTTTTAAGGAGTTTGCCACGAGCGCGTCCCCTTCATTCGCAGTCCGGGCGCGTTCTCAGCAGGATCGCGGAGAGCCGGTGCTCCTCACCTCTAGTCCCCGTGGTCCTGGGAGCACGTCCCCTAGCCCCTCGGCGTCCCCGCGGTCCCAGGAAGGCCGCTAGCCAGCGGGTGTAGAAGAGCCACTGAGCCATGGGCGCAGGCAGTTCCACCGAGCAGCGGAGTCCCGAGCAGCCGGCGGGGAGCGACACGCCGAGTGAGCTGGAGCTCAGTGGCCACGGGCCCGCAGCGGAAGCGCCAGGAGCTGCTGAAGAACCTGCCAACGCGGACCCCTCCACCAAGGTATGCTGCGGCCACCTGCCTGGGTGGGGCGGGATGGAGATGGGGCGTCCTGGCGGTTTCCGCCTGCCACAACTTCCCGCCGGTGCAGACCGTCTGCAAACTCGAGCGCAGCCCTTTGCAGGCTCTCGGGGTCTGTCGCACCGGGGCGGGGCTGGCATCTTTGTCGTGGGTCCCTAAGGGCGGCGACCTAGCTCTTCCGCAGCCATCAAATCTGCCCCTGCCCGCCGCTCTCCAGCCTTTTCCCTCTCTTCCGGTGGGCTGGCAGCCTGGGGGATGGCCGGTGGGGCATCCATAAGAACTGACCATGGCCAGGCATTTCCCAGAGAGGGAAAGTCGGAAGCGTTGCTAACCTGGGTCCTAGGTTCCCCACCCAGTATTGGCCTTGACACCAGCTTTCACCCGGGCCACCGGATTTGGTACCCAGAGTCCTGCGGCAGTGCCTGGGACACCGCCTAGCTGATGCAGAGAGCCTGGCATGTAGCTCTGTTCCAGACAGAGAGAACCCGGGCAGAAGCACCAATGGAGGGCTAGGCAAAGCTCCTGGCATCCTGTCTCCCTTTCTCACAGTTTGCTGCCTGTGGACTCAGTTGGATAAACAAACACTGGAGTTAGAAGTTTGCCACTGATGTAGGCAAAGGCTTAAGCGAGCGTTCCTTACACTCTTTCTGTGGAGTCTATTGAAAAGCTCTAGAAATACTGCATTTTACAGGCCTGCTTGGTTTGAGGTCGGAATATTTCATGTGGTACAACACAGCCTCTACCTTTGTGTCTTCTTCTCATTATTGTATTTTATTTAGTTCTTTTTCTTTTGCTGTTGTTCGGGGTTGTTAATTAATTTGCTTATTTGTTTTGAGACAGGGTCTCCCTCTAACCTAGGCTGGCTTGGAACTCACGACCTAGCCCAACTAGTGGCAATCCTCCTGCCTCAGCCTCTCAAATGACTTCGCAGCCACGCCCGGCTGGCGACATGGCATTTTAGCTGTTTTCCAGCACGTGTTTGTGAGCAAGACTTCATACAGGTGGATTTACGCTATTCCTACAGAAACGTGTGAACAACCAAACAACTTAAAGAAAAATCAACTAATTGCTGAATTTGGGGATAGAGAGTAGTGAGGACAGTTAGGAATGTCTCTGGAAATATAAACATCTTTCTTTGCAGAACAAAAAACCACTGAGGTCCAGGTAAATCTCACAGAAGTCGGACCTGATCCCCTTGACCTCTTAGTTGTCCTGTTATAGTATAGGCTGACGGTGGCTCTTAACATTTTCTACCTCCACTTTTTTAACTAATCGCTTCTTGTAAAATCCAGCGTTCTCACTGCTTTGGATGCATAGGATTCCTAACCCGCACCTCACCTTCTGTGGTACAGTCTCCATCCTTTGGATACCTCAGTTACATTTGTAACAATCTTTTTTTTCTTTTCTTTTCTTTCTTTCTTTTTTTTTTTTTTTTTTGAGACAGGGTTTCTCTGTAGCTTTTGGAGCCTGTCCTGGAACGAGCTCTTGTAGACCAGAAAGAATTACTTCTGAGAGAAAGAGTGCAGGTTTGTGCATGATCTGTGTGTGCCCTGGTGCTCACGTGTGAAGGTCAGACAGCAGCCCTGTAGAGCTGGTTCTCTCCTACCTTTATGCGAGTTGTGGGTCTTGAACTCCTGTCGCCAGCACCGCAAGGCAAGTACCTCTGCCTGCTGAGCCATCTCACTGCCCCACCCCATGATTTGATGACAACTGCTGTCAGAATAGTTCTGGTTTGGATTACAGTAATTTTAAGGTATAACTGCCAAAAATTTGTAGTCAGAAGGCATTCCTTACCTCGGTGTTTTGCATGACTTGAAGTAGTATTATCTGTTTACACTAAATATGGACCGTATCCCCTTCCCAATAAATTACATTTGTTTACTTTAAAAAATCCGTTCCTTTCTTTTCCACCTTCCATACCCTCCCGTAACCTGTATCTCCCTTCTCCATCCTAAGTCAACCGCCATCTTGAAACATCCAAGCAGTCTCTTTCATAAGATGACTTAAGTGACATTCATAGCCACAGCATCATTAATGCGTTGGCCAGTTTCCCAGTTATCAATTTGCAGATGGATCGATACACTTGCGTGTGCTTGTTGGAATATATGTGTTCCTTCATTTCAACCCACGGATCTCTCAGGCTTTGTTGACCTAAGACTTTTCAATAGGATCTCAGAATTAAGAATGATTTGGCACCCCCAAATTCTACCCTGGCTCTCTATCTTAATTAAGCCCCAGTCCCTGACTTCCAAGGTGGAGAGGTCCCATCTGCCACTCTTGGCTCCTTGGCCCTTTGGTCCCTTCCCAGCAGAGTCTACATTTGTGGATTTAGGGGCTTTTTAACTAATAGCTTGGCTGATCTGCATGCTCCAAAAGGCAAGGGGCTTCTCTGGTTTTGCTGACAAACTGCCCCGTGTGAGGCATGGTTCCTGGCATGATGTGTTGGGACTTAGAACTGATGGAAAGAAGTGATGATATTGGCCCTTGGGTTTTCGTCGGCAAATACCAGCTGTCTGTTTCTCCTGCTTCACCTTTAACCTCATTTTGATTAGATTTATTTATCAGAAAGTGATTGAGACTGGCCTGTTTGCTAATGAGTAGATGGAGTAGATGATTGAGGGAGTTGAAGATTCGTTTTGTTCTTTGGACGTAGTGGCTTGGCTGGGTGTGGAGGCCCACATTTGCAGTCCTAGCACAGAAGGCTGAGGCCTGGGGACTGCTGTGCTGACTTTGAAGCCAATCAGGGCTATGTGAAACCTTGCTTGTTTTTGTTTTGTTTGTTTTGTTTTGTTTTTTGTTTTTGTTATTTTTTTGGCTCAGATGACACATATACTGAGTTACTTATGAGTTACATCACGAATATATAATCTTTTTTTAAAGATTTATTTATTTATTATGTATACAACATTCTGCCTCCATGTATGCCTGCACGCCAGAAGAGGGCGCCAGATCTCATTACAGATGGTTGTGAGTCACCATGTGGTTGCTGGGAATTGAACTCAGGACCTCTGGAAGAGCAGGCAGTGCTCTTAACCTCTGAGCCATCTCTCCAGCCCCACGAATATATAATCTTGATGGATGTATAGACATTTGGGGGAGGTTTACTAGGTAGTATACGGTTTTCCCCTCTTTGGGTAGAATGCTCTTTTTTTCCTTTTTATGTAATGTAATCATTAAAGATTATTATCCGATTTTTTTTCTGTATGCAATGTCAAACATTTATACCATACGTGCTACACATTTAGTAAATCAGTTGGTTTGGGGTTTTTGTTTTATTTCTTAGACAAGGAGTCCTTCTATAGCCAAGGCTGTCCTGGAACTCACTGTGCATTCCAGGCTGGCCTTGAACTTGGTCCTCCTGCCTCCTCCTCCAGCTCCTGAAATTACAACTAGGAGCCACCACTCTATTCAGCTTTTTTTTTCCTGTTAATATGTTTTTTAGGTCAACATATAAAGAAATGGGTTTCCTCACGGCATCTGTGTACAGTTCAAATTTTATTATTTATTGGATGCTATAAAGGGAACCCAGAGCGTGTACACTAACACTAACACAGTCCCCATGCCCTTTTCTGGTGACTTTAGTTAGCAATTATTCCCTCAGAGTCCCCAAAGGCAGCTTCCTAATTGAATTCTGCCTTGCGGCCACATAGAGGGCAAAACTTGTTTGTTTGTTTGTTTGTTTGTTTGTATGCTTTTTGAGGCAGGGTTTCTCTGTTCAGTCCTGGCTGTCACCAGGCTTCGTAGACCAGGTTGGCCTTGAACTCAGAGACCTGCCAGCCTCAGCCTCCTGTGTACCACCACCACCCAGCATCTTTGTTTTTAAAGAAATGATTACATATTTAGTGTGTGTGTGCGCGCATGTGCGTGTGTATGTGTATGTGCACGTGCGTGCCATGGAGGCCAGAGTGGGCTTCAGATTCATTGGAGCTGGAGTTACAGGCTGTTGTGTGTTCCCTGGTGTGGGTGCTGGGATCCCTCTGGTCCTCTGACAGTAAGTGTGCTTAGCCACTGCCTTCTCTCTATCTTCTGGAAGTTATACAGTATGGTCTTCCTCTTTCTCTTGTTTTGGGGCCTGCCAAGCAAGCACACAACCTCAGCCCAATGGAGTTAAACCTTTGATTACTCAAGTTTAACATTTCAATGCCCTGTGTTTTGGTTTTATCTCCGACACACTTCAGTAAAATGCAGGGAGTCCTGTGGTCAGGCTTCATATGCAAATCCTAGGGGGAAATGGCCTGGTCAGTTATTTGCCTGCTTTAAGACTTTATGGCTGTTCTTGGGGATGGTGAGGTTGGCTTCTCATTTCCTCCACTGTATGTTTACAAGCTCTGTGCTCTGCAAGTTTATATTCACTCAGTTGCTGACGGACTGTGGGTGACCAGTGACTAATGAATGGGCTTCCATTGCTGTGGTCAATCTCGATTTCTGGAGCCAAATTGAAGGTCAAATTTGGCACTCAAAATGCCTCTGAAGTAACCTTTGCTTTTAACTTTTGTTTTTAAATAAATGATTACATATCTGTGTGTGTGTGTGTGTGTGTGTGTGTGTGTGATAGTCCAAGCTGACTCCAAACTCACTATATAGAGGATGCTATCCTTAAACCTCATATTCTTCCTCTACTCCTGAGGAAGGTGGAGTTTTGCGTGTGTGTTAACTATATTCCAGCAGATTTTCCCCATGGCAAGAGGGGCTGTTCTCTCACTATATCAGAGACCAAACCCAGGAAGCTAGTGCACCTTTGTCATCATAGCCCTTGAGGGAATGAGGTAGGGGCATAGCAAGTTCAAGACCAGCCTGGGCTAGATAGTGAATTCCAGATTAGCCTGGGATAGAATGAAAAGTGTTTACGTGAAAACTTAAACAAAAAACAGCTGAACTTGGAGATGGAGGTGTGAGTAAGGTTTCAAGTCATTTAGGATTGCCAGGAGGTGAAAGAACACGGCTATGTAGTTTGAGGTTAGCCTGGACCCGATTGCGAGGACCTGTTTGTGGGGATCTCCAGCACCTACATTAAAAGCTGGGTTTTGTAGCCTGTCGTCCCAGTACCAGCTCACTGTTGCCCTGTTAGTCTGACAGCTGGGAGTTCCAGGCTTAGAGCGACCCTGTCTCAAGGGAATAAGGCAGAAAGTAACTGAACTGGCCACCTGTTGTCCTCCTCTGACCTCTGCAGAGCCTCCACTGGGCACAAACGCACACACTTTTTAAGTAGACAAATGTATAATATATTTAGTTTAAGATCTCCATTAATCTTTCTGCGTATGCATGAGACAAGCAAGGTTCTTCCCCTTGCCTAGGCTGGTCTCATATTCCGGGGCTGAATATGGCTCTTGTCCTCAGCTCCTAGTAGCTGGGGTTGTAGGCATGCAGGACTGAGTTCCGCTCTAGCGGGCTTCTGTGCTTCTAGAATCAGAAACCTATTCTAAGGCATGACTGTCCAGATGAGCTGGGTTGAGACTGACATCATAGGAGAAAAAGGGCTGAGGAAATCAGACACGGAACCAAAAGTTACTTATCTTGTAAAGCTTAATGCAGAGGGGACTCTATACAGCTAAAACTGCCCTGTTGGGTTTGGATTTTATTTATTTAGTTATCTGTTTTTTAAGACAGGATCTCTCAATGTAACCCAGGCTCAAACCAGGCAATCCTCTTGCCCCAGCCTCTTGAGGGTTAGGATGGCTGCAGGCGCGCAGCACACAGAGCTGGGTTTGCCTGTTATCTATCTCTTTATCTTTTGATATCTTGCAGGTCAGATAAACAATTTGGTTTCAGCTTGGTGGCCTGGAACTTAGCAGGAGTCACCCCACTTGCCCAGATCCTTTGGGCCCAGTGGAGGAGCTTCTTCAAAACCCCTGCTTCCTGTGAAATTTAGGACAATCAATACAAAGAAATAGTATCCCTGCATTGAGGCCAGGATGGTAGCTGAGGAAGATAGCCTGTTCTTAGCAGGTGGGAAGCCCTGAGTTTCATTCCCACCCCCACACCATACAAGCACAAAGATGTTTTTGTTTTCAACCCAATGAAGCTGCCTGTTTTCATTGTCTTCTGTAAGTTTTCAAATATATTCAGGGTTTAGGGAACAGAACACCTGTGGAAGAAAAGGATCACGGGAGGTTATGCTCATCACTAACCTGTCCTTTGTGGAATTGGAGTATATGGCAATCAGCATTTTTCGAAAACAGTTAAGACCTCCATCTGTTGAAATCCTGAACCCAACTTTCAGCTCTCTTAACTGAAACATTTAAAAATACTACAGCAGCAGCCAGACAGAGGCAGGCCAGGCCCTCTGTGAGTTCTGGGCCAGCCAGGGCTACCCAGTGAGACCCTGTCTCAGAAAAACAAGCAAACAAAATAAAAATACTACAGAAGCAAGGTAGGCAAGGAGGAGGGTATGTAATGTATTGTCTGTGTTAGCACATGAGCATACAGTACCGTGGCGAGGGTGTGCAGGCCTGAGTCCGTTCTCCAGTTCTACCGTGTCCCAGAGTGTGAACTCGGGTCAGCAGGCTTAGCAGCAGGTGCCGTTATTCAATGACTGGTCTTGCTGGTAGAGCTACTATAGCATTAGTTTAAGAAACAAAACAAAACCTGTGGGCAGTGGTGGTACACGCCTTTAATCCCAGCACTCAGGAGGCAGAGGCAGGCGGATTGCTGTGAGTTCGAGGCCAGCCTGGTCTACAGAATGAATTCCAAGACAGTCAGGACTGTTACAGAAAGAAACTCTGTCTCAAAAAAGCAAAACTAAAAAAAAAAGGGGGGGGATTCATAGGTGTGTTTGCCTGAAAATATGATATGCTTACCACATGCATGCCTGGTGCCCATGGAGGCCAGAAGAGGGCATCAGATCCGGGAGAACTGGAGTTACAGGTGGTTGTGAGCCACCATGGGAGTGTTGGGAACCGAACCCCGGTCCTGTGGAAGAGCAGCTCGTAAGTGTTGAGCCACCTTTCCTGCCCCTTATCCTTTTGTGATTGATTCTTTGACTCATTGGTTGGATCCTGGGCCATGTTGCTAGGGAAGGAAAAGATGTGGGCTTGTGATTACTCTTGTTTTGTATTCATCAGGGCTTTTCTTTTTCTTTGATTTGGAGATAGGATTTTATCTCAAAGGCCAGATACTCCTCTTTGAAATCACTGTGCAGCCAAGTCTTGCCCTTGGGTTCCTGAGCCTTCTTTCTCTACCTCCCAAGTACTGGGATGGTAGGCGTGCCTGGGGTGTGTGTCCATGTGCCTGCATGCGTGTGTGTGTGTGTGTGTTGTTGGGTAGAGGCTGGTGCCCACAAGCCGCGTCAGGTGCTGGTGTGTACAAACTGCCTGGTGGAGGTTCAGGGGTAGAGGACACTTGCTTACCATGCACAAGGTTATTTATTTATTTTACTTTATTTTGAGACAGGTCTTTACTATGTAGCTCTGGCTGGCCTTGAGCTTGCCTCAGCCTCCTGAGACCTGGGAGTGCTGCAGATGGAGCCTAGTCACGCGCGCGCGCACACACACACACACACACACACACACACACACGCACGCACACACGAGCACAGACTCTGCCCTTGAGTGATGCTCCCATCTCATTTAGATCTTTGTTTTTTTTAAAAAAAATTTATTTATTTATTATGTATACAATGTTCGGCCTGCACGTATGCCCACAGGCCAGATAAGGGCACCAATCTCATTATAGATGTCTGTGAGCCACCATGTGGTTGCTGTGAATTGAACTCAGGACCCCTGGAGGAGCAGCCAGTGCTCTTAGCCACTGAGCCATCTCTCCAGCCCCCCATTTAGATCTTAACCCATCAAAAAAAGGTTTAGTTTTATGTCTGAGAGGAGAAATCTAATTTTATTGTCCATGTATGTTTCCTATTACTCTGGTGCCATGGGTCACACAATCTCTCTTGTTGAATCTTTTTCTACATATACAGATGTCTGTTTCAATTAAAAAAATTCAGACAACTTCCCTCTGTATTTGTACACTAAATTAAAAACATCTGGTCAATTATAACACCAACCATATGGTTTGAAATATTTTTCTAGGGAGGTGCCGCAGCCCTTCCAGCCCTCGAGAGGCAGAAGCAGGTGGATCTCTGTGAGTTCGAGGCCAGCCTGGTCTACAGAGTGAGTTCCAGGACAGCCTGGGCTGTTAATGCAGAAAAACCCTGTCTCAAAAAAAATGGGAAAATTTTTTTTTCTATTTCATATCTCACACCCTTGCTTCTCATGACTGAGTGGTGAGTTTGTGCCCACTTGAGTGTAAAAAAAAAAGGCAGAAATTGGGCATTGTTTTATTTTTTTATTTTTATTTTTTTAACGGCTAAGCCATCCCTCCAGGCCGGGCATTGTTTTCTAAACTTCATTTGTCTTCTTAGCATGTGATAACATTATACATCAAAGGTAGCCAAGTATGATCTAGGCATAATCGCACACACCTGTAGGCTTAGCATTTGGGAGGCTGATGCCAAAGGAGGGAGCAATTGAGGCTAGCCTTGGCTACACAAAGAGACCCTGTTTCTAAGGGAAAAGGAATTGTTTCCATATTTTATGAGCTTGGGGATAAAGCCTAGCGATGACAGTTTTTCTGGGTTGAATCTCCAGTATAGAAAACAGAGATCTGCCTGCCTCTGCCTCCCCAGTGCCGGGATTAAAGGTGTGCACCACCCCTGCCCGATCAAGCAGATAATTCTTAAGCACGTAGCGTTCAAAAGGCACCGGTTTAGGTGCTGTGAGTGAAAGGAAAGCACACAGCATTGGAAGCAGCACCACAGGGTGGAACTGGAAAGGCCCCTTCAAATTCAGTATTCAGTGTCGGATTTAGGTGAAGTGTGAAAGAGGACAAAACTGCCATCCGTTGGTCCATAATCAGGCAGAGAACTTTTCTAGATAACTACTTTGAAAAGCAAAGGGTAGGGGACTGGAGAGATGGCTCAGCAGTTAAGAGCACTGGCTGCTCTTCCAGAGAATTGGGAGTTCAATTCCCAGCAACCACATGGTGGCTCACAACCTTCTGTAATGAGATCTGGCGCCCTCTTCTGGTCTCTGCAGGCATATGTGCAGGCAAAGCACTGTATACATAATAAATAAATCTTAAAAAAAAAAAAAAGCAAAGGGTATTTTGGAAAAGTATTCTAGCCACATCAAAGACCATTAATGAGGAGGCCAGAAGGGTATATTAAGGAGATGGATCTTTTTAAGGGGATAATGGAAAAGGGATGATAAATCACGGTTCACCCAATGGTATAAGAATTGCTCCAACAGTGGAGAGCTTTAAAAGTGAACGTAAGCTTGATACAGAACAGAGTGCAGGCGCAGAAGGTCCCGCAGGTGGATGATGAAACTGGGAAGGAAACAACAGGTGGGAAGGGAGGCTGCAAAGGGAGATGACCAGCGAACATTTTCTAAGGATGTCGGCTCAGTGAAATCTGAGCAGGATACAGGCTTGGTACAGGGCAGTCAGGAAGGCCTGCAAGTGAGGGGAACAGCTAGTGGCTCAGCAGGTAAAGGCATTTGCCACACTAGCCCAATGACTTGGAGTTTGATCCACAGAACCCATGACAGAGTTGTCCTCTGACCTCCATACATATGCCATAGTCTGTGTGTGCCCAGACTTAACACAAACACATCATATATACCTTCCCCATTATTAATAAAGATCTAAAAACTAAAACAACAAAAAGCAACTCCCCCCCCTCAAAAAAAAAAAAAGACTCACAATCACTATTCAGGCACTTAACCTGTAATCCCATCACTGGGCAAAGCTGATGAAGGAGAAAGATTTGGGAGTCAGATGAGGTTACAAATTAAGTCAGGTGCAATCTTGTCTCAAAACAAAACAAGGTTCCCTCTGTTTTCCAGCCTGGCCCTTGAACTCCCAGGTTCAAGGGATGTTTCTGGTTCAGCCTCCCACTCATCTTGGGCCATTTGTAGATTTATTTATTTATTATGTATACAGTGTTCTGTCTGCACGTATGCCTGCAGGCCAGAAGAGGGCACCGGATTTTATTGTAGGTGGTTGCAAGCCACCTGTGTGGTTGCTGGGAATTGAATTTAGGACCTGTGGAAGAGCAGCCAGTGCTCTTAACCTCTGAGCCATCTCTGCAGCCTGAAGGGAGACATTTTTAACTGTTAACTTGCTACTACTTAACAACACCTGGAAAAAGTGTCCAGGAGGAATCCTCTAGATCAGGCTGGCTTCAGGGCATATCTGGAGGATCCAGCCCGAAGGGAAGTGCTACCATTCTTTGAAGCCCTGAAGCCAGGAGGAGTAGAGCTAGCTGAGCAGTAAGCTTGGTCGCATCCATTTCTCTTTTTGTCCTCTATCTCCTGCTGTCTTGACTTCCCCTCGGGAAGGGCTGAAACCTGGAACTGAGCTCAAACAATCCATTCTCTGATCTGTTCCTTTTTGTCATGGTGGCGTTTTATCACAGCAGCAGAAATGAAGCTAGAACATCACTTGACAGGAGCAATTTGGGCTCCAAATGAGGGTTTACAAAAGGGTGTACCTGCAAGAGGCTGAGGCAGGAGGATTTGAGTTTGAGGCCAGCTGAGGCCATGTAGCCTGATACGAATATACAAATAAATAGGTGGAGGTTTCAGCAAACTACATAATGGCTGACTGACCATCACAAGATGTTTCTAACTAAACTCAGCTCACACATCTCTAATAGTGGTTTTCATGGGAGCACAGACTGGGCGTGGTGGGCACAAAGGTCATCAAGAGGAGGGGATAATGCTATGGAATCTGTGGTACGGAAGGGAGGAAAGGTGAACAGAAAGAGGAGACCCAAGCGAAAGCAGCGAGTTGGTCAGCTGCCAGAACACCACTTACCTTAGCGAATCGTCTCCATTAAGAAATGGAGGTTCCTGAGGGTCGACCGCACCCCTTCTGTTTGAAGGTGGAAGAGGAGGTGTCTCAGGGACAGCTCATCTTGGCTTTCAAAGAGGGTGTTTCTTTGGGGTAATGCGCATGCTCAGTGTCGGCTTTTCGGGCCATGCCGAGGACAAGGAGGCTGGTTTGCTCTCGTAGTTTGTGTGTCTAAGTGTACGGTTGCTTTTGGAGTAGATCGGTGCAGGCTCTGGGTTCCAGTTGTCACAGCTGACAATTCATCACTCCTTTTAAAATGTCCTGGTTATTGTTGATGTTGTTGGGGGCGGGCGCCGGGGGATTGTGTGTGCTATGGCTTCGGTATGGCCAGAGGACAACTTCCGGGAGTCGGTCCTCTCCTTCTACCTTGTTTGAGAAAGTCTGTCTTGTTTCTGTTGTGCTGTGCACTCCAGGCCAGCTGGCCCCAGAGCTTCCAGGCCATTCTCTCCTTCTCCCACCTCCTTGTCTCACAGGGAGTGTTGGGGTCACAGTCCCAGGACCCAACTCAGGCTCGCTGGCAAAGTGTTTGTCCCTCGAAGCCATCTTGCAGCTCATCACCCTTTATTTTAAGCACAGTTTCGCTCTGTAGTCCAAGCTGTCCTGAAACTTACTGTGTAGCCCAGGATAGCCTTAACGTAGGACAATCCTGATTCGGCCTCTCAAGAATTAGGATTAGAAGTGTGAGCCATCATACTGGCTGGACACGCCTCGATACTGGTCATCCTTATTTATGGCATACTTTGAGCCACACATGATGTCACACACACACACACCTGAAATCTCAGCAGGGTTGAAGCTGGAGGAGTGCAAGTTCAGGGCTAGCCTGAGC
Organism: Ondatra zibethicus; assembly: GCA_004026605.1. Taxonomy (NCBI): domain Eukaryota; kingdom Metazoa; phylum Chordata; class Mammalia; order Rodentia; family Cricetidae; genus Ondatra; species Ondatra zibethicus. Next base: position 42,451 of record PVIU01011042.1, read on the forward strand.
TACATAATAAGCCTGCCTCCTAAGGGGAGGGATGACAAGAAAAGGAGGGTTGTGAGATGACTCAGTCAGTAATGTGCTTACCATCCAAGCATGAAGGCTTGAACCATATCCCAGCATCCATGTAATGCATTTATCCATAATCCCACCACTGGCATAACAGGGACAGGAGGATGCCTGTGGCTTGCTGGCTACCCTGGCCAGTCAAACTGGTGAGCTCCAGGGTCCATGAAAGACTCTGGCTTGAAAAATTAAATTGTGGCTGGGCATGGTTGCACATGCCTTTAATCCCAGTAGAAACAGAGTTCTCTGTGAGTTTGAGGCCAGCCTGGTCTATGTAGCCAGTTCCAGACCAGTTGCGGCTACACAGTGAGATCCCATCTCAACAAACAAATAATAACAATTGGAGCAGCAAGACGGCTTGATGTATTGAAGGCACTTGGTGCCACGCCTGGCCTGAGTTTGGTCTTCCAAACCCACATAGTAGAAGGAGAGAACTGACTCCTTTGAGTTGGTTTTTGACCTTCACATGTGCACCATGCCATGGGTGTGTACACACACATACACACACACACACACGTACAATAATACGTGTAATTAAAAATCTAAAGGGGCTGGGTGTGGTGGCACACACTTTAAACCCAGCACTGGGAAGGCAGAGACAGGTGGATCTCCGAGTTTGAGGCCAGCCTGGTCTACAGAGTGAGTTCCAGGACAGCCAGGGAGTACAAAGAGAAACCCTGTCTCGGACACACACACAGAGAGACAGAACTTTTAAAAGATGAACAATTGAGGAAGACCTGGCCTCTATATACCTGCACCTATTCACACACATATATGTGAGTGTGAGCACACACATACATGAACACGAACAAATACAGATGCTCATCATGAAGTACAAATTGTCACGCAATAAGCAGGAGTGTTTGTTTTGTAGTTCTTAACATTTTATTTTTAAAATGTATTCATTTTATTATTACTTTTGTGACAGGGTCTTAACTATGTAGCCCTGGCTGTCCTGGAACTCACTCTGTAGACCAGGCTGACCTTGAACTCACAGAGATCTTCCTACTTCTACCTCCCAAATGCCACTATTCTCAGTTTAATTAACTAATTTTTAAGATAAACTCTCAATCCTCCTGCCTCAGCTTTCTGATTTTAGGGCTTACAGACATGTATTGTTATCCTTTGCTTTAATGATTGCTAGATTTTATTATGTGTGGTTTGGTTTTTCTTTTTTTTGAGACAAGGTTTCTCTGTGTAATAGCCCTATCTGTCCTGGAACTAGCTCTTGTAGACCAGGCTGGCCTTGACCTCACAAAGATCCACCTTCCTCTGCCTCCCAAGTGCTGGGATTAAAGGTGTGCGCCACCACCGCCTGGCTATACGAGTGGTTCTCAGTGATCTTTAAACCCAGTCCTAACAGACTTTCCAGAAGACTGCCTTTGAGAAACATTACTCTTCTCCACCGGGGTGGGAGCCTAAGTTCCACGGAAAGGTCAACGCGTGCTATCTTCTCTGAATTTATAGTTAGACAGTGCAGTGTAAATAACAGTGAGGTGGGGAGAAAGTAGCCTCTAGGTCACTAAGAACTGGCCACTTCTTGTTTGTTTCCATCTTTGAAGCAAAGTCTCACTTTGTAGCCCAGGCAGGCCTTGAACTCCTGCCTCAGTCTCCTGAGAGATGGGAATGTTGACGGGCACCATCTTACTATTATTTTTATGGGCATTGGTGTTTGCCTGTGTACGGGTTTTGGGTCCCCAGGAACTATCTTTACAGACGGTTTTGAGTCTGAAGCACTGGGAATTGAACCCCCAGGTACTATGAAGAGCGGTTGGAGCTCTTAACCACTGAACCATCTCTCATGATGAATTTTTTAATTGTTTCAGAAATAACATGGACAAGCAAATCATTATTTAGAGTTGAGCTCCAACTTCTATGTTGTAACTGGGGATGTTTAAATGGAAATTTGTGATCTTTGTGCTGTGTTTTGTAGACAATAAGTCACTCAAGCGATAGGGAATGTTAGAAATTTTTGTTAAATTCTTTCTTATTATCACAATTTCTTCCAGTCTTGGCACAACTGGTGTAGAAAATTGACACAAAAAAATACTGAACTGTGATGAAACTAAAACCCAGGTTGATGAATTTATACACACACACACAGATACGCACACACCCTTTATTGAAAAACCTCAAGGACTAAAATTTACTTGTAAGAAATTAGGTAATCTTAAGTCTTTTGCTTATAATAAACTAAACTTGGTTGCTTTGATCACATGAAAACTAGTAATTCTTTTGGTAATAACTGAGGTCTTTAGAATGCTTATATATATATATATATATATTTTAGTTGCTCTTCTATGAGGGGATTTTGTGGTGACTGAAACCCAACGGTAGTATCCAGACTGTAACAGTGATAGATTTCAAATGAGTCCCTCAAGACAGGGAGGAATGCAAAAAATGTTGCAGCATTCAGGGAAGTAGGTCATGGTTTAAAGAATTACATTGGACAGGGAAAGCTTTCTCAGGCAGTCAGTCCCTCTGAGCCCTGGGACCCAGCTGATCCCTTTCCCAGAATGCTTCGGTCTTAGGCAAATCAGGCAGCAGAATAAGAACTGGATTCAAAGTTCCAGATTCATTGTTCAAGCTCACGTCTTCAAGAAATAGCATATGTGGGATGGATCCCTTTTTTGGGGTCACTGCATGGTCCTGAGATAGATTTTATTTAAAGACTAATAGGCAGGGGCCAGAGGGCACTTCCTGCCCTTCCAGAGGACCTGAGTTTGCTTCCCAGGACTCACATGAGAGGCTCAGGATTGCCTATCCCTCCAACTCCCAGGGATTGGATCCCTTCTTCTGGGCTCTTTGGAAACCCACACACATGTGGCGTACAGTCTCATAGACACACACACACATACTAAAACAAAGTAACAAAAATAACAGGCAAAAGGAGAGGAGGGGGAAAGAAGAGGGGGTTAAGTACATTTAGCAAGAAAGGAGTGTCAGTGATTTTAAAGAATTAGGGATTTGGGGTGTTGGAGATACAGTTCAGTTGGTACAGTATTTACCCATCACACATGGTCCTGGGTTCAATCTGTAGCATGGTCCTATTGTCTCAGGACTTGGAGGTGGAGGCAGAAGGAACAGAGATTCAAAGTCATCTTCTGTATAGAGTAAGAAGCTGCCCTGGGCTATGGGAGACCCTGTCTGAAAACAGACAAATTAAATGACCCAGGGGTCATATCTGGAAATGTTGGGTACTACTCATTTTGAGTTCCCAGTAGAATTGTAGCTGACTGTGGTACCCATTGTCTGTGGAGGAGTAGGGCTCAGGGAAACTGCGCTTTGCCCAGAATTGTCCTTCGTGCTACACACTAAATGTTCGAAAGTGACAGGATATAGCAAGTGAGAGGGGTCCCACAAGGGACGAGATGCAGTGGCTCGCAGGAGGTGGACTCAATGGTGCATCTTGGAAGCATAGCATGGTGACCTATGAGAGAGAGACAGCTTTGTCCAGAGGACAGAAGGAACCAGGCTATCCCTGAGTGAGCAATAACCCAAGAAAAGCTGGATTAGGGACAAGCATGGGGAGAGTACTTGCCTGGTGTGCATGAAGCCCTGGATTCAATCCTTAACACTAATGGCCCGTACCTATGCTAACAGTGCTAAGAGGGACAGGTCAAGTCAGAAGTTCAAGGTTATCCTCAGTTACATTTCTGGTTTCTAGGCCAGCCTAGGTTATGTGAGACTGTGTGTTGGGTTAACACTCAGTTTTTCTTTCTTTCAATTGCAGAACTTAATATGGTCTATAAATTTGGGGGTGGAGCCAATGGCACTTGTCACCATGCCTCATGACCCACATGGTGGAAGGAGAGAGCTGACTCCCTCCTACAGTCTATCCTCTGGCCTCTGAAGGAATTCTTCAGCCCTGTGCATGCACACACACATATAATAAATTTTTTTTTTTTAATTTGGGAGACAAGGTCTCGCTGAGTAGCTCATGCTGGGCTCTGTGTTCACAGTCCTACTACCTCAACCTCCCAGTTTGCTCTGTTCTCAGCTGTGTGTTCTGAATCTGGAACTGAAAGAACTTGGAAATCTTAGGAAAATTTCCTCTCTGTTGAGTGGAGGAAGGGAGGGTGGGTTTCATTTCCTGCAAAAAAAGTTTGCTTCAGATATATGGCGAGGCATATTCGAACACCAAGAAAGCTGAGGCAGGAGAATTGAAAGTTCAAGGCCAATGTGGACTGCCTTGTGAGACTTTCCTCCTATATAGTACTACTTTTAAATTTTTCTTTATTGCCAGGCATTGGGGGGCACAACCCAGCACTTGGGACAGCCAGGACTACACAGGGAGACCCTGTTGCCAACCAAACAAATTATGTGGTGCGTATGTGTGATCCATGTGAGCGGGGGATGCCCTAGTAGACAAAAGAGAAGAGAGAAAGAAGACAGCAGGCGAGGGCACCAGGAGATCAAGAGGCCAAGTGTCCAAAATGGCTTATGTTATAGAGGAAGGAGAAGTTGAGAAGGGAAGAGGTAGTCCAGCCTCTGGGAGGGAGAGGCTTAGGGTGGGGGGCAGGGTGAGAAGTTCTGGGATGTGTAGTGACATTTGTACTTTAATAAATAAGGCTTGCCTGAAGTTCAGAGAGTAAAACCACCCCGCGGTCAGCCTTAGAGACCAGGCAGTGGTGACACACACCTTTAATCCCAGTAGCCACACTAGTTGCTATAGAAACCAGGCAGAAACCAGGCGGTACTGGCCTTTAATCCCAGTGACGCCTGCCCTTTAATCCCAGAACTAGAGAGGATTATAAACAGAAGGAGACAGCTCTCAGACTTGGTCTCAGATTCCTGGAGGCAGGATCACTATTTCGAACTGAGGTAGGGGTAAGAGCCAATGGCTGCCTGTTTTGCTCTTCTGACCTTCAGGTTGAATCCCAATTTCTGTCTCTGGGTTTTTATTAATTGTGCAACAGGGAGGAGCCACAGGTATGAAGGCACACTGGGAGAGCTAGGGAGCATTTGATTTGAAATGTTAATAGCACCCTCCTAGGTTTCCTTAACCTGAAACAAAGTCTGTTCTCTCCTTTTGCCTTTAGGTGGTTTCTGGGGGTTGAACTAGAGTTAACAAGCATGCATGGCAAGCGCCTTTAATCACTTAGCCATCTTGCCTCTCCACCATGATTTTATTTTATCATTAATGAATTAAGTTTATTTTTTTAGTGCTGGAGGGAATCAAACCTAGACCTTATGCCTGTTTTTGTTGTTGTTGTTTTGTTTTTTTTTCTTTTGTTTTTGCTTCTTTTTGTTTGTTTTTGTTTTTGAAGACAGGGTTTCTCTGTACAGTAACCTAACTGTCCTGGAACTCGCTCTGTAGGTCAGGCTGCCTATGCCTGTTTTGAGACTGGCTTTGCCTGCTGGGTAGGAAGGAGTTCTTGATCCTCCTGCTTCAGCCTCCCTAGTGCTGAGTTTAGGGCCAGGAGCATCCTGCCAAGCCCTTTTTTCTTATCTCCTTATTTAACTGAATCCAGATGTGGAGATAGTGGACAGGGAGGGGCCTTATTGTTCAAAGCATCCAGATAACTTGTTTCAGATTTCACTTGACTTTCAGACCGCAATAATAACTGTTTATAGACTTAATTTCAGCCGGAGCCGATAGTCCTGGCTCCAGCCCGCCTTAAGCCTTTGTGCACCCTCTCTTGACGGTGTTTTCTGGGGCCAGAGACAATCGGACTACTGTGGAGCTAAAAAGCTGTAAATTACTATGTCCTCAAACCTTTCCCCGTCCTGCTGTGAAGCTAGAGGTTCTGTGCCTGTGTGTGTGAACTCAAAGGAAGAGCAAGGGAAGGTCAACCCGCCTGCTTGAATGGAGCTGCAAATTCTTCCGCTGGCAAAGTCAAGTGCGGGGAAATGTCAACTGCTCCTTGCTTTTTATGGTCATGAAGAAGGAGAGTCTCCAAAGCCTTTAGTTCCTATGCTATGAACGGACCGGCTGGTTTATTTCAGCTTCAGATAAGAGCTTGAGTGGGACCCTGGTTTATTTTCGCCTTGAGTCTGATCACCGAAAGCTTTAGAGATTGATTTACTAGAGAAGAAAAGAGCTGTACTGGAGGATCATAACAACCCCAGCTTTTAAGGAAGTTATTCCTTTGAGGTCTCAGGTAGCCCAGGTTGGCCTTACACTTGCTTTGTGAGGACAGAGGATGAACTTGAATTTCTGGTCCTTTTGTTTCTATCTCCCAAGTTCTGGGTTCACACTTGTGTGCAGCACCAGGGATCAAAAGGGCTTCGTTCATGTTAGGCAAGCATTCCCGACTGGGCAGTGTTTGCAGTCCTATGCCTCCTCCCATTTACTCACCGTGTGTGTGTGTGTGTGTGTGTGTGTGTGTGTGTGTGTGTGTGTGTGTGTGTGTGTGTGTGTGTGTGTGTTCGTGTTCCATGTTAGGCAAGCACTCCTAACTGGGCAGTGTTTGCAGTCCTAGGCCTCTTCCCATTTACTTGGTGTGAGTGTGCGTGTGTGTGTGTATATGTGTGGTCAGAAGACATCTTCGGTGAGCCTCAACTCTCCATTCCACAGGTTCCAGGGATGGAACTCAGACAGACTTGGCAGCAAACACCTTTACCCATCCTCTCTCCAGCTGTTTGCTTTCACCTTTTTTCCTTTAAGACTGTGTTGGACTATTTAATTTCAGAGTGACCTCCAACTTGGAATCCTCCTGCCTCATCTTCCCAACTGCTGGAATGATGGGTGTACCCTACTAGGTCTAGCTAGAGGTGATGTCTAAAATCAGTGTGTGTCCAACACATGCCAGGCTGGACCTATATGAGCATTACACATCATTGGCAATAAGACATATGCTTTCCCGGACCTCATGAGTCTCCACCACGGAGTCACAATCTTACACTTGACTTGGTATTTAGATGAGAACCATTTCTAGATTGGAATTTTGCTCTGCAGAGAATTGTATTCATGGTTGAGGTAGAGCTGAGGCTTTCTGTGAGTTAAAGACACCTCTCACCAAGTACAGTAGTTAGTTGTCAGTCATTTTACATTCTCTCTCTCTCTCTCTCTCTCTCTCTCTCTCTCTCTCAAGGTCTAGTCATTTAGCCCTGGCTGGCCTTGAATTTGTCACAATTCTGTTTCATCCTCTGGTGCAGGGATTGCAGGCATATTCCATCGCATCAGCTCCATTTTTGCTTTTTCTTATGGCATGTGTGTTCATGTATGTGCATGTATGTGGTGTCTGTGGTGGAGGGATGCACACTCACATAGAGGCCAGAGGTCAACATGGGGGATCTGACTCAGTCCATCACCACCTTTTAATTTAAAAATAGTTTTTAATGTTTGCATAATGTGTACCTGTGTGCGGGCGTGTGTGCGGGTGTGTGTGTGTGTGTGTGTGTGTGAGCACTGGTGCTCTTGGGGGCCAGAGGCATCAGTTCCCCTGGAGATGACGTTACAGGTAGCTGTAAGTTGTGTTACGTGGGTGCTGGGAACTGAAGTTGGGTCATCTGCCAGAGCAGTACAAGCTCTTACTTCTGAGCCATGTCCCCAGCTCATCGCCTTAATTTTGTAGACGGACTCTCGCTGAACCTGGAGCTCACTGATTGGCCTGATTGACTGGCCCACAACCTCCAGGGGTTCTCCTGTCTCTGTCTCCCCAGCGCTGGGCGTGTTCCCATATGCTCTGGACCTCCCCAGCTCCCCTTCCTTCCTTCCTTCCTTCCTTCCTTCCTTCCTTCCTTCCTTCCTTCCTTCCTTCCTTCCTTCCTTCCTTCCTGTGTATGTATATAGCATGTATGTATGTGTGCATGTATGTGAAGGAAGCCAGAGGTTATCTGATGTCTTCAGTCATTCTTCACTTACGGAGGCAGGTCTCACTAAAACCCAGCTCTCCAATTTAGTTCTTTTACCTAACCTGTTGCCCCAGGGACCCCATTTCTACCTTCTGAGTGTACCCTGGGATTACAGGGGCCCACCACACCCACATGGTGCTTTTCTACCTTTGATGGTAGTGAGCTCCAGCAGCTTCTGCTTGGATAGCTTAGCATTGTCCACGGCTACCTCGCTCCACTCTGCCTAACAACACTGATTAAATATCATCTAATGCAAAGACCTTCTGGTTCTTTAAATGTGTTTCATACCATCTTGGGCGGTGGTTGTGCACACCTTTAATCCCAGCACTCAGGAGGCAGGGGCAGGTGAATCTCTGTGAGTTCAAGGTCAGCCTGGTCTATAAACCGAGTTATAGGACAGCCAGGGCTATTACACAGAGAAACCCTGTCTTGAAAAAACAGAGACAAACAAACAAAAACCACAGCAAAAGAATTTGGGGGCTGGTGAGAGGGTTCAGTGCTTTTACAGCCTTTATCTTCCCCCCCCCCGGAACCTACACAGAAGAAGAGTGCCAATTCCAATACCTCACGCGGCCCCCACACCTCCACACGCATCCACCTCACCCACAAATGAAAATTTTAAAGAGTTTTTAAGAATCAGAATATTCTATACATATTATAATGAATTAAGAATTTGAAGTGGCATACTGGCAGCAAGGCAGAAGAAGGTTTTGGAGGTTTATTTTTCCCACCATCTGTTCTGGGTTGGGACCACCCGCACACAGACCACTTCTCTCTGACGATGGATGGCTAGTTCTTCAGGTTGTGTATATTCCTCCCCAGTGTAGGATGCAGAAAGACTAATTTCAATGTGTTTGTTTATTGATTGGTTGATTTTTGGTTTTTTTTTTATGCCTTTGTGTAGATTGCATCAATAGAGTATCTTGCTGTCCTAGAAAATTACTTGTTTTTAATCTGCTCACTTTGACTGGTTTTAACTGCTTAGCGTTTGTGTCTAAAGGGAGATAGCTGGTAAGTAAACATTGGGGTGAGCACAATTAGTAATTGGTGATACCCTTGTTTGCCTATGTCTAATAGTTCTTGATTAATTGGCCAAAGTAAACTCTTATGTGTAAACATGATTTTGATAGTGTCGAGCATAGAGAACTTGAAATATAATTTTTTAGTGCAGAAAAATAAATATTGTTTTTACAAATCTTTCTATGTTCTTGGCTATCTTTTTTTTTTTTCCTTTTTCCCCAAGACAGGGTTTCTCTGTGTAACAGCCCTAGCTGTCCTGAAGTAGCTCTGTAGACCAGGCTGGCCTCGAACTCACAAATCTCTGCCTGCCCCTGCTTCCTGAGTGCTGGAATTAAAGGTGCGTGCCACCACCACCTGACTCTTGGGTATATTTTTAAGAGTACTTGCTGTTCTTTCAGAGGGCCTGAGTTACACTCTCAACACCCACCCATATCTGGTGGCTCACAACTGCTTGTAATTCCAGCTTCCTGGGATCTCCTGCCCTCTCTTAGCCTCCATAGAGACCTGCATATAGGTGCTCGTGCACACGCGCGCACACACACGCACACAGATCACTAAAAAATACCTTTTCAAATGAAAGTTAAGTGTAATGCTACAACTACAGGAATTAGTTTTTGTGTGTGACAGGCAATGCTTGTGTGTGTGCACTTGCTGTGGGTGGGTGTGTGCTTGCCCATGTGCATGTGTGCGTGCGTGCGTTCATGTGCGTGTGTGTGCCCACGTGGAAACAGAAGAAAACTTTTAGGAGTTGGTCCTCCCTACCATGTGTATTTAGGGTCAAACTCTGGTTGTCAGTCTTTACAGCAAGCACCTTTACCTGGCTGAGCCATGTTGCTGGCCCCTTATGTTTTGCGATAAATTCTCTTGTTGAATCTGGAGTTCACAGATGGGCTACACTGGCTGGCCAGCAATGTCCCGGGATCCTCCTGTCTCCGTCCATCCCTTCCAGGGGTGGAGTCACATCACGCACCACTGTGTACAGGAAACCACTGTGTTTTCTGTGTGTGCTGGGGAATTCGAACTCCGGTCTTCATGATTCCACAGCAAGCACATTACCCAGAGTCATCTCTGCAGTCCCTGTAGGAATTTTATAACTCACAGTGCTTGGTGCTTCTAATCATTGTTGCAGATGTTTAGTTGAAGCCACGAATGGGTTAAAATTTTACCATTCATTCTCTGAGAATTTGCTTTTGTACTTGAAAGTGATTAAGAAGACATTGTCACTAGCGTTGGAGTATCTGCTTAGGGCTTTAGTGGAACCAAGAAAGCATGGCTCATTATACCATCTGCTCTCCCGGCCCGGCGGTGACTATTCTAGCCCTGGAGGGATGCAGCTCCCCGAGTTTTGGATGCCTGCATCTCTCAGCGACTGCAGTGTGGTGAGATCTCCTGGCGGGCAGAGCCTTCCCTGCTCAGCGTGGAAGAGAAGCCACCAGAACTGTGTACAAGTATACACTGGAAAGCCGGGAGGAAACTTACTGTGGGGATCTATTTCCTGTTGTTCCCCTAGGAAGCCACTGATTGTCACAGCACAATCCCATGCTTTTATGAAAGACAAAGAAAGCTCATTGATGTGTTTTTCTCCTTTTACTGATCTATTTAATTGAATGCACGAGGGCTGTCTTTTAGGAGTCCCCTTTCTGCTGTGACATAGGAAGCCTGAGTGTGGAGCTTGGCTGTTTGGAGGGTGGGATTCCTTAAGCAACTTAAATCTTATCTCCTCTTAGTCACTGAAAGAAGCCACAGGCCAGACAGTGGTGGTGTTTGCCTTTATTCCCAGCATTTAGGAGACAGAGGCAGGTAGATCTCTCAGTTCAAGGCCAGCCTAGTCTACAGAGCTAGTTGCAGGACAGTCAGGGCTACACAATGAAACCTTGTATCATTTAAAAAAAAAAGACCCCAGAATACAGTGGTTCCTTTTGTCTCTAGGTTCTCAAACTAGGGGGTCAAAAGACCCTTGCACAGAGGTCACCCAAGACTATCAGAAAGCACATATTCACAATTCATAACAATAGCAACATTATAGTTATGAAATAGCAAAGAAAATGCTTTTATGGTTGGGGTTACCATAATATGAGAAACTATTAAGGGGTCACAGCGTTAGGAACCACTGCTCGAGGGGTGATTACTTCTGCGTCCATTTAAAGGTAGGTGTGTCCTGGTCGTGGAGATGTTCAGCTAGGTAAGGGGTGTGTTGCCAAGCCTGGCACTGACCTGAGTTCAATCCTCAAACCCCGTAGCATGGAAGCGGAGAACTATTTTTGCAAATTGTTCTCCGACCTTGCCCTGTACGCACATCCATGCACGAGCGCACACAGAAGTAACTTAATTAACATTGGTCCTTTACTACTGACCTCCAGATACAACAGAGAGAGAAGGGGAACAGTTGATAGATGGGGCTGAAAGAAATGTGGCTTAGGCTAGACCGCTTTAGTAAGCAATATGTATGTTTTTCCTTTACTAGAAAGCCTATGCCAGGCACGCATTGCCTAGAATCCCAGCACTCAGCAGAAAAAAGAAGCAGGCTCAGGAGGCTGAAGCGCCCTGGACTGCATGAGCCATTGTCTCTGGCTACCCTTATACTCAATTCTGCATCCTTCAGTTTCTGCCTTTAAATTGATAAAATTACATGGGCCTGGCTTGTTGCTGTTTAATGAGATTAAAGTCTTACGACGTAGCCCGTTCTCAACTGGAACCTGTGATCTTCCTGCCTTAGCCTCTGAAGGCTGGGATTACAGGCGATATTAAACAACGACAAAAGTTTTAATATTACATTAAGTTTGTACCCACCGCGCAGGGGTGTGCGTGCGTGTATGCGCATGCACTCTTGCACGAGCATGCTTGCGTCCTAGAAGGAAGGAGATCTTTCTCTACTGTGGAAGGGAGATTACAGAATTTACCCATCTTCTCTTTGGTGTTTTAAAGTCTTCAGAGAGGAAAAAGCATCACGAAAGAGTACTTGAGAATTTCCTGGCTCTACTTCACACCCCGTGTTGGTGCTCCTTGCTTGCGTCTGTTGTAACTATGTGTAGGTTTACAGTGAAGGAGACTCCAAGAGCAGTTTATTGTCACCGGAGAGTCAGCGTGTCACAAATAGGAGCAGTGGGCTTCTGGAAGTCCCCCTGCAGCAGTGGCACTGCGGTTAGCAGGGGGAAGTGACTAGTGACTGAGCTGAGAATGGCCAGCTCAAAATGTCCTTTGAGCTAGGTTTGGTGGCACATGGCCTGGAATCCCAGCACTCAAGAGGCAACGGCAGCAGGATCTTGGGTTTCAGGTCAGCCCATATGACCTAGTGAGTTCTGGGCTAGCCTGAGTACAGGGTGAAACCCTGCTTCAAAAATCAAAGCAGAACTATTCTTTGTTACAATAGACCTCATCTTGGAGCTGAATGCATAGAACGCTTGCCTGGCATGCCTGGAAGCCTGACTTGGATCCTCTGTACCCCAGAGACTCAGTGTGGTACTTCACATCTGGACGGGAAGCAGAGGGGCAGAATCAGCTCAAGGTCATGGCATCCCCAGATATATCATGAATTCTGGGTCAGTCTGGGTTACATGAGACCCTGTCTCAAAAATAAACAACAAAACATACCTTATATTGTTCTAACATTTCTTGAATAAAAATTTCAGTCACTGGCTGTAGACTTGCCCATGAACAACACCCCACCCATGCTGCCTCAGTGGCTTCCCAAGTCCCATTCTCCTGTCAGGCAGGTACTCGGTGTTCATGCATTTTAGATTATGTCCTCAGCGATTGTCTTAATAAAGGCATTATCTTTTTAAGGGGCAGAAAAGGAGTGTGTTTTCTGATCCCGAAGAACCCGGACAAGTGACGCTGACTCAGAGCTGGGTTCCCTGTGAAAGACATTTGCTTTCCTTTTGGTGATTAACTTGGGGTCAGTTGCTTGGCCCACAGCTCCGACCTAAGGGGAGAATGCAGTCTGTGTCCTGCAACAGAGGAGAGACAGTCAAACAAGTGAAAGACATTGTAAACTGAAAATGAAAACTTGTTTTTTATTTTTTATATACCGAGCCTTTAAGTATGTTAGGCAAATAAATATTCCTCCCCCTTTTAAAAAATGACAAAATAGTGCATTATCAGCACACAGACACCACCACAAAGAAGGCAGGGCTCCGTGCCTACCTGATGCTTTGTTTTCTTTGACTCTCCCTCTTCCCATTCCTTTCCCCTTTTCCCTGCTTCTAGCCTTTCTTATTTTCTGTGAGACAGCATCTCTCTGTAGCCCGAACTCTCTATGTAGCCCAAGTTCCTCAGACTCCCAGAGATCTGCCTCCTGAGTGTGGGAATTAAAGCCACCACACCCAGCTAGGCTCTCTATGGGATAGAATCTTCTGCAGCCCAGGGTATCCCTGAACTTGCTATGCAGCTAAGGCGGGCCCTTGAGTGTCTGTCTGCCTGTCTGTCTGTCTGTATCTCCCAAGTGTTAGAATTACAGGCATGTGCCTCAACGACAGGCTGAGACTTTCACTATATACACATATTTGCTCTTGAGTTTTCAATGTTTTACATGCCAGACATTACCTATTAGTCTTTGTTTTTCATTCATTAGTGTATCTTGGACTCCCTCTGGCTCAGAAAGTGTGTGTGTGTTTTTGTGTACATTTAAACACACAAGCATCTAGCTCAAAGTATAATAGTCATTTGTTCAGTGGCATAAATATCCTTTATTAATATATATACTGATTACCATTTAGGGCAACGCCATTGTTTTGTTATTACAAATGGTAAAATGAGCACACACACACACACACACACACACACACACACACACACCCGATGCAATACAAATACAACAACTTTTATATACAAAATGCAAATCGCATACAATAGACTTGTCACATTTTGGCAGGGATGTGCTTTTGTAAACCCAGTTCCTACCTGAAAGGATCACTCCATCATTCCATAGTTTTCATATGGTAACTTTGTTCCACGTTGGCTCATTAAATGAGGAACAATTCAGGCTACAGAATAAGCTAAATGCCTTCAGCTTCCAGAATCTCTCAGCAGAGACTATATCTAAAAATGTGGAACACTTTGCAGATTTGGGTATCATCCCTGCATAGGGTCCATGCAAATCTCTGCACCAGCCCATCTTTAGTAGTACACGCTGCCAAAAATATTGCAGCAGCCATGCTTTCTTTATAAGATAATAACCGGCCCCGCCCATTTTGGCACTCAATTTATAAGCATATGGAATTTCTCTGAGTTGTAATTAGCTTGGAAAAGCTTCAATTTGCTTTCATTTCTAGAATACTCATTTCTTATATTTCTGTGGTAATTTAACAAACACATTAGAGTTAAGAAGGCCGTCCTTTTTATTTGCTAGCGAGCACGCTGGCAGCTGCTTGCCATTCTGCAGGAAATGGCTTTGTCTTGGTTCCTTCCTCCTGGTGTTTCCTTAGCCTAAGCTACTGGGCCTCACCGCATAGTGGAAAGGGAGAAGATGTAGGCTGAGTCCTCAATTATGCCACTTCCTAGGGTGGGTGGCCAAACTTGTGTGTGCCTCTCTACCGGCTGGATGGAAGGTTACTAGAGTATGTGTTTTAAAAAGCCCTGCTGGTGGGTGATGGTGGTGCACACCTTTAATCCCAGCACTAGTTGGCAGAGGCAGATGTATCTCTGTGAGTTCAAGGCCAGCTTGGTCTACAGAGTGAGTTCCAGGACAGTCGAGGCTACACAGAGAAACCCTGTCTCAAAAAACAAAAACAAAACAAGAAAAGCCAAGCCATGCTGGTTTTATTTTGATGCATGAGTGAGCATTCAGCATTTACTACATCACCACCTGAGTTCTGTTTGCTTTGACAGGTGAAGGATGACACCTTTGGTTTCAGCATTTCTTTCGGTTATAGACTGTATAAATATAATTCCATATGTAAGTCAGTAATTTCATGTTGTGAGATGCATTTATTGCCCATTTTGTTCTTGGTATGTTACTTTCTGTTTGGAAACTGGTTCAGACGCGGCATGGTGTTGAACACCTATTCGTCCAGCACTTGGGAAGTCAGACAGGAGGATCGGGAGTTCAAGGTTATCTTAAGCTATACAACAAGTCCAAGACCAGCCTGAGGGATATGAGACCCTGTCCAAAAGAAACAAGAAAACCCTCATGTTTTATAGCTTCCTGTTTAAAAATTATTTTTAGCCGGGCAGTGGTGGCACACACCTTTGATCCCAGCACTCAGGATGCAGAGGCGGGTGGATCTCTGTGGGTTTGAGGCCAGCCTGGTCTACAGACCTTGGCTATACAAAGAAACCCTGTCTTGAAAAACCAAGATAAAAGAAATTATTTTTTAAATTATGTGTGTGTGTGCCTTTGTGTAAGTGTGTGTGCCCATGGAGGTCAAAGTTAGAATTACAGAAGGATTGTGAGCTGCTTCACATGGGTGATGGGAACTGAGCTTGGGTCCTCTGAGAGAGCAAGATGCACTAACATTAAATTATGTGATAACTGAGTTATATCTTTCCATTTCCCTATTTTACCAATTTTTAAATTACATATGTGTAAACGGAGGCAGTTAGGTGGTGTGTCCACACAAGCACCTCGTGTGATGGCACACACGCAGAGGTCAGAGGATAACCTGTGGGAGTCAGTTCTTTCCTTCTCCCATGCGGGTCCTGAGGATTAAACTCTGGTCCTCAGCCTTGGCCGCCAGCACCTTTACCCACTGAGCCATCTCGCTGGCCGTGTTCCCGTTTGTCAGCGGGCCATTTGTTGCTGTGATAAAGTCCCATGACGGTGGCAACTTAAGGAAGAGGTTATTTGGGCTTACAGTTCCAGAGGGAGAGTCCGTCATGTCAGGGTAGGCGTGGCAGCCAGTGGGCGGCTAGAGCAGAAAGCTGAGAGATCGCATCGCCAGAGAGAGCAAACTGGGAGTGGGGCAAGGCTTCAAGCTCTCAAAGGTTACCCTGCATGAGAGACACACTCTAGCAAGGCTGTACTTTCCCATACTCTCCCCAAACATCAGCACCAACTGGGTACCAAATGTCCAAATCCGTGAGCCTGTGATGGCCATTTCTCATTTAAGCAAGCACACCCTTCGCTAACAGATTTGGGGTTTTCGGTGTCTCGAGGGGCTGAAAACATCTTCCCGTAGACATTCTCTGTATGTGTGGATTTGTTTCCTAAGCTGAGCTCTCAAATCCTAACTCAACCCTCTGTTACCTTTTGTCCTCTGTGGTCCTGGGGGAGGAATGCTGGTCCTCACACGTTTCCATGTGCTCCACCCAGGAGCTACGCTCCCCATCCTGGTCATTTTGTCTATATGATACTGAAGGATTGTAAGTCTGTCTGCTGCCTTTTCCCTCTGGACTTAGTGCTTGACAGCGGAGAATATGGAGCCTCTCAGTTCCATTTGTCCCCTTTACCCAGGAGCCTGCCCTTTCAGCTTCCTACAATCCCAGCTCACTGCAGCCAGGCTGGCCTGGAAGCTTTTGGAGTTTGCTTATTGTCAGATGTTGCCTAGTAACGCTGTAAGTTTCTTGCATCACCTTATCCTCCAGCAGGTTCTAGACCCCAAATGTCTCCCTTGAGGCTCCTTCTACTTGATGCTCCTCCCAGGAGCTTCCCACTGCCCTGGCTTCCCCCTGAACTGCTTAGCTCTTTCTCTAGGTCAGCTATGTGTGACTGTGGGGGATCCATCAGAGCAATAAATCATGTGTCTAATAATAGCCAGGGACTTGAAGAATTGGGGGTCTTCGAGAAATGATGGTTTGGGTTGCAGTTCTGAGACTTCAGCACTGTATCAGTCTGTTATAGTTGCTCTTACTATAACAAAACTCCCAATGGTGCCTTAGTTACTGCCTGGCCCAGTGCCCCTTGCAGCGTACTTGATAAACTTGTTCTTTTTCTAAAAAAAATACCAGGGGTAGTGATAGAGGTGATTACCGGAGTCATAATTCTGGTGGCCGGAGCAGCAAGAAGCCGACTTCTTAGCAAAGAATTCCTGATTACGTTGCAATGTGGTGGAGAAACCAAGGCTACGTCTAGAAGGGCGTCAAGTGCATAAGATGGTCTTGCTGTAAGACAGTCCATCACTCAAGGAAACCCACATGAGGCGTGACTCCCGTGACCTAGCCACTTCATTCTAGACTCCACTTCTCCAAAGTTCCATCCATTTAACATGTTTCCACTGGGTAGCAAGCCTCTAAGACATACTCAGACCGTATCTGTACTGTAGTGAAAAATCACAGTTCAGGAATCAACAAAGCGGGAGTCGAATTGGAACCCAGTCACACGAATGATCCCTCAAAACTTGAACGGTCCAGGTCCAAGCAAACTTACTGTTTTCCAACCACAAAATGACTTTTCATTATTATGCAAATGGATATTGTTATGGTTAATTGTAGTTTACACAATCTACAGTCACCTGGGGAGAGTCTCAAAGACCAGACTGTCTACATTATGTTGGGCTGTGTGCAGGTCTTTGGGGGACTATTTTAATTGATGTGGGAAGCCCACTAGGTAACATTTCCTAGGCAGGGTTCCTGAGCTGTAAATGAGCCAAACTGGACATGAGCAATTGAGCATACATTCATCCCCTGCTCCTCTCGGACACAGGCAGGGTCTCACTATAAAGCCCTGGCTGAGATCCACCTGCCTCTGCTCCCATATGTTGGGTTTAAAACACTAGCCTGCCAGCTCTTGGTCTTAATTGGATGTGGTGTGATTCACTATTTGAAGTTTCTGCCTTGACTTCCTCACATTGGTGGATGGTGACCAGGCTTTAAACCTGAAATAAACCCCTTTCCTTCTAGGTTGTTTTTTGCCAGGGTCTTTTTTTTTTTCCAGACAGGATTTCTCTGTGTAACAGCTCTTGCTGTCCTGGAACTAGCTCTGTAGAACAGGCTGGACACAAGCTCGCAGAGATCCCCCTGCCTCTGCCTCCAGAGTGCTGGCATTAAAGGCGTGCGTCGCTGCCATTAAACCACTTGCCAGGGTTTCAGCAGTGATTCCCGTTAATGAGTTTGTCATCTTGGCCTTGCCTGGGGGTACACACAGGGAACTGTGTTCCATCTCACAGGTCTTTCTCAGAGAGCTACTTAGTAGAGTTCTCGGCGGAGAATCGCGGAGAGAGGACTTTATCGCGGAGAGAGGACTTTCTCTCCGGAAACTGTCAGTCAAGTTCAAGCCTTGAGAGAAATGCATCTTAAGTTTGTTTTATGTCAGTAACTTCTCCAGTTGTTTCAGGGAAAATTCTTCTCACCAGATGTGGCGGCACACATCTTTAATCCCTATACTTTGGAGGCAGATTCAGGCAGATCTCAAGACCAGCCTAGTCTACATAGTGAGGCCCTGACTCAAAACAACAACAAAGAGTTAAATGTTTTCAAACAATGAAAGCAAGACTGTTTCCCAAGTATTCTAACCTGTCATTGGCATGAGCCTGTTGTGAGAGAGGAAGATGCATGAGCTGTGTGATGATGAAAACCAGATATGTTTCCTAGTTTCTTTTTCATTTTCTTTCTTTCTTTCTTTCTTTCTTTCTTTCTTTCTTTCTTTCTTTCTTTCTTTCTTTCTTTCTTTCTTTCTTTCTTTCTTTTTTTTTTGGTCTTTCGAGACAGGGTTTCTTGGGTTTCTCTCTGTGTAGCCCTGGCTGCTGTGGAACTCACTTTGTAGACCAGGCTGACCTCAGACTCAAAGAGATCCACCTGCCTCTGCCCTCCAAGTGCTGGGATTAAAAGGCATGCGCCACCACGCCTGTTTCCTGGTTTGTAAAATTTTTATATGCTGTGGATTTAAAGCAAGTTATTTCTTGTAATTCAGTATTTGTCCAGAAAGAGCAAAGGCTCTCAACTTTTTCTGGAGGTGATATGCTTTCTTTTACTGTAAAGCAAGAACACTTTTTAAAGAAATACATGTTTGCATTTGCTTGATTGCATGCCATTTGTTTGCCAGCACCTATTGAAGCTGGAAGAGGGCATTGAATGCTCTGGAGCTGGAGTTACTGGTGGTTGTGAGCCCCACAGGGTGAATGCTGAGAACCTAACCTGAGTCCTCTGCAAGAGCAGCAAACACTGTTAGCTGCTGAGCCATCTTTCCAGCTCCCATTTGCTTCTTTACTGGTACCTTCAGTCAGGCATGATGTAGGAGGCCTACTCAGCACCCTGGCCTGTATAGCCAAACCACACCGTGGCTGGCAAGATGCTCCGTGGCCCCCAAGGTAGAAGGAGTGAACTGACTCCTGAGGCTGACTTCCCTGTGTTCCGTGGTCCACCCACACACCCCATTCACACA
Source organism: Ondatra zibethicus (assembly GCA_004026605.1). Classification (NCBI taxonomy): domain Eukaryota; kingdom Metazoa; phylum Chordata; class Mammalia; order Rodentia; family Cricetidae; genus Ondatra; species Ondatra zibethicus. The sequence continues at coordinate 61,586 of PVIU01011042.1, forward strand.
TATACGCAATTTAAACAATTAGCTAAAACCCAAATCAAACATCACTTTGGTCTCCTGTTTGGGGCAGTGCTGGTTCCCAACCTCAGTTTTGTGTGGATCTCTGCTTTTTAACCTCCCCTTACACAGAAAGTAACTTTCCCACCCCTGCCCCCAACCCAGCAGGCAGCCTCCACAATCCCTGCCCTCTCTATCAAGCAGGTAGCCTCCCCACCCCTGCTCCCCTTACCCAGCAGGTAGCCTCCCCCACCCCTGCTCCCCTTTATCCAGCAAGTAACCTCCCCCGCATCTGTCCCCCTACCCAGTAGGTAAGGTCCTCACATCTCCTATTCTGAGTTACTTCTCTTAGACCCCTTCTGTAAACTTTGGGGGCACTTGAATCCTGATTTGCCTGATCAGGAGAAGCTGCAAACTGTGCTAGCAGAGAAGATGGAAAGAACATTAAATGAGTTATAGACGGTGAGAGTCAGAGGTTTGGTGTAAAAGCGTTTTCTTCCCACCTCTGGTCCAGTAAATCTTGGCTGTGCCTAAGGCAGCTGCAGGACTGGGTGCAGGCCACTTTTATTTGGATCTGCAGCAGGCGCTTGGTTCCACGGAATAGCACAAACATAAGCGCCCGAGTCAGCGGAACCCATTTCCATTTATCATTTCCTTCTGCTAATAACTGTTGAGGTGTATTCATCAAAATGGCATCTTTCAGGTCCATTATCAGAGCTAAATATTTAATGACTTCATTAAATAGCCAATGCCATCATGTGTAGAGCATTTTACTGCTTCTTTTCACATAAAAGGAACTTTTTCTTGAAGTCCCTGGGAATGTTTTAAGATAGCTCCGTGAGCCACCTGACCAATCGCCACCCCAACACACCCCCGTCATCCCTTGCTGAGCGCCTTCCAACTTAGCTGCAAGGAGAGGGGGGCCACGGCCACTCCTACTTAGTAGGCTTCGGAAGGAAGAAGAGGCAGAGATGGCTAATCAATTGAGAAGCAGTCTAGGATCCAGTGCAGATGCAGTAGACAGATGCTTTTAGCAAGCCTTGCATGGCTGTTTGTGAATTGGCAATTTGCTGTTTTCTTATTCTGTAGGTGTCTGCGCTGGAAATGTTCAGTGCATTGGATGATGGGCTAGCACGGTGGGCTCCTGGGTAAATCACATTATCCTAGACAGGCCATGCTTTTGCATTAGATGCAGTCTATAGAAAACAAGACAAGCTATTTCACTGGTTATTGTTTTTTCAAAGCATGACACAGCCGCGAACTGAAGAGCAAAGGGTGGTCAATGCATTCTAAATGGGTTAAAAGAAAAAGTCAGCAATCTATCAATAAGTCTCAAAGCCACTAACTTCTCTTAGGGTAGGTGGCTTTAATATTAATTTTCTTGCATCTTGCCTGTATTGGGATAATTTGGGAGTAAAGTTCTATTCCCCTTTCTATGTATTGCAAGTGCCAGCATGATGAAGAACCTCCAAGAGACAGAGATCCTGCTGGGCTGCTGCCAACTAGCAAGCATCCTTGTGCAGAGTGGGTGATGAGTTTTGTATGGGAGACCCTGGTGTGTTCCTCCTGGCCATCTCTGCCTTCTGTACTAGACGTAGGAGGGATTATGCAAAGTTTGAACACTGTGCATTTCCCACATTCTCCATCTTTCCATGGTGAAGCTTTTATCTTCAAAAAAAAAAAGACTATTTTTAGAAATGCTTTGAAAATTCCATACATACATGCGATGCATTTTGATTATGTTCACGTGGTGAGTTTCTGGGGCCCGTGTTCCAGATTCCCCACCGCCGGATCTTGTGCTGCCCAGGCTGGCCAGAAACTTGGTATACAATAAAGCATTGGTTCTCAACCTGTGGGTCTTGACTCCTTTGGGAGTTAAATGACCCTTCCACAGGGGTCGCCTAAGACCATTGGAAAACACAGATATTTGCATTACAATTCATAACAGTAGCAAAATTACAGTTATGAAGTAGCAACGAAAATATATTTTATGGTTAGGGTCACCACAACATGAGGACCTGTATTAGAGGGTTGCAGCGTTAGGGAGGTTGAGAACCACTGACGTCAAGGATGGGCCTTGAACGCACTGCCAGGTGCTGGGTTGACAGGTGTGTGGGACTTCCCTTGATTTGGAGACATACCTTTCATCAGAAGCTGTGTATATTTCTCACACTTTGGTTGGCCATGGTGGGACACACTTCTCTTGTTTTGTTTTGTTGTTTTTGTTTTTCAAGATAGGGCTTCTCTGTAGCCCTCACTGTTCTGGAGTTCTGCAGACCAGCTCTATAGACCAGGCAGGCCTTAAACTCAGAGATCTGTCTGCCTCTGCCTGCTGGGATCAGGGTGGTGACTGCTAGTGAGGCACACCTTTAGCCCCAAAATTTGAGAAGCAGAGGAGGTGGATCTTCATGAGTTCGAAGCCAGCCTGGGTTACATATTGAGACCTTCTCTCAAAATATTTTTGTTTTTCTTTTTCAAACTTTAAAATTTAAACTTCACTGGGGATACCGCTGGCTTTTGGGTGTGTGGTTTTTTTTGGGGGGTTTTGTTTTTGTATTTTTTTTTCTTGTTGAAACTTTGTCAGGCTATGAAAGTAGGCTTTCCCATGGCACATAGTAGATTTCCAAACATTCTCTGACCAGATTCCCTAGGCAGAGGCATAGTGTAAGATTTTCCTGTGGAGTAGCAGGTCCCTTTGAGCAAAGCCACCCCTGATGTACTTAGCTGAGAAGTGCAGCAGTGAGAATTAGGGCTGCACCCATCCCTCTGCTCCAAATCAAACCTGCTAGGAATTCCTGGGTGCCGGGCTCAAAAGAAACCCGGAATCTGTGTCACCAGAATTGTGGGAAATGTCTCTGTGTCCTAATTTGTATATTGACACAATTTTATTTATTTGGTATGTGCTTGGGTGTGGGCACACATGCCACCACATGTTTGCGGAGGTCAGAGGACAACTTTTGGGAGCTGGGTCTCTCCTTTCACGCTGTCGATCTTGGTGATTAAACTCAAGTTGTTGTGCTTGGTGTCAGCTCAACCACCTTGTTAGCCCTATTTTATTTTTAACTATTAGAGTCCTACCATAATACCTATACCGGACTCAAATTCACAATATAGCTCACTTTGACCTCAGCAGTCCTCCTGCCTCAGCATCCTGGGTGCTCAGATTACAGGTGCTCGCCCCCATACTAGCTCAAGGCCATCGTTTCTATTCTGTGACTTCACAGCAATACTTTCTGACCTTTGTGTGGAGGATGGAAGTTGGCCCTTGATTTGTCCTGGGTAGCATGTATGTATGTTCAGCCCCTCCGAACTTTACCTGTGGCCTTCCCAGTGGAGGTCATGACAGTAGTCCAGGAAGCTTTGCTCTGTTGCTGTGAAGAGACACCATGACCATGGCAACTTGTAACCGAAGGCATTTAGTTGGGGGCTTACGGTTTCAGAGGGTGACTCCGTGACCTTGATGGTGGGGAACAGGGCAGCAGTCAGGCCTGGTGCTGGAGCAGGGGCTAAGAATTTACGTACTAATCCACAGGCCACAGGCAGAGAGAGAGCTGGGCTTGGTGTAAGATTTTGAAACCTTCAAGCCCATCCCTAGAAACCCACCTCCTCCAAGGCCACACCTCTTAATCCTTCCTAAACAGTTCAACCATCCAGGGACCAAACATTCAAATATATGAACCTATGGAGGCCATTCTCAATTCAAACTCCCACAAGATCTATAGTGTGTGCTCTCTGATTGTCTGAGACCCAGAACTCAAAGTCCACACCAAACCAAGAGGTGTCAAGGATACAAGACTCCTGGACACTCCTCTGTCTTGTCTTTCTTTTGTCCTCTCTGCTTCTGGCGGAGCTTCGGCGTTGTTTTGAGATTTATGAGAGTAAATAATGAGATTAGTCGGCTTGTTGTTCTTTGACCTTCACACAAGAATTTCTTTAACCATTTGGCTACTTAGTCTCCCCAACCCCAGATGAACACCTGTTTCATCTACCGTTTACTCCAATAGCAAACTTTAAGCAAGTGACCATGCACCCAGAGACAAGGATTTAGACCCCTGATAGGCAGACAGGAAGAGGGGTGCAATCAGGTAACCCATAGGGCAAACTTTGGTCCCCTTCTTAACTTTTCTGAGACAGAAGCCTGGCAGCCTGTGACAAAGGCCTAGCAGGCCTTTTCTCTCTCTAGTAGGCACCCCCACTAGTGGACATGCCTGACAAGCCCAAGGCCGGATTAGGACGTGTTTAAACCAAAGTCGTGGGCCTATCATCAGCTTCTCTGCTTGCTCTGCCCGACCAAGACTAAACTAGGAAGACCCCCCCCCAAAGGCCCTTAAATCCCCCAGCCTCAAAGACAGACATGACTGCTCTCTGAGCCTCTGCTCTGCTTTGAGAATCTCCCTTCTCTCTCTACCTCTCTCCTCCCACCCCCCTTTTGCATGCTCTCACAAGTTTCCTCACACCTAATAAAAAAGCCTTTCTTCACAGGTTGTTCTGTCTGCCCTGTCTGAGGTTACCCCTGCTACTTCTTGTTGCTCTTGAGATTTTTTTTCAGGTCTTTTCACTTTAATGGGCAGGGAAATTGAACCTAGCCAGTCACAGTATCAGAAGTGGTGGGTGTGTTCCACAAACACCCGAAAGCTGTGTACTGGGCTCAGATACTGGTGGTTGATGGTAGAGGAAAAAAAAACTTTTAGGATATGGGAAGCGCGGGGGTCGGGAGAGTTAGCTTTTTGTGGGTTAAAAGGGATACAGGCTCATGGACACTCCCCTCTCTTTGTTTACTGCTCCCCACTCCCACCCAGTGAGGTAAACTGGCCTTCTCTGCCTGAGTTCCCACCAAGATACACTGCGCCACAGACCAAAGCAATGAGACTGAGCTACAGGGCTCGGGAAGGTGTGAAATCATAACACACACCCCTCTCCATAAAATCAAAGAGCCTTTCTCCTTTTCCGGTAATTGACTTCAGGTATTTTGTCCCAGCAACAGAGGTAAACACTCTTGGATCTGCAGCAGGAAGGGATTGTGTTTTTCTTGGCTTTTGGTAAATTAAGAGAGAAAAGGCACAGCTATTCACTCGGTCCTTGGGCTTCTTTTGCGGTTGGTGTGCGTGTGTGTGTGTGTCCGTGTGTATGTGTGTGTGTGTGTGTCCATGTGAACCTGTCACAGCATATCTTCTTTTGTGTCCATGTGAACCTGTCACAGCATATCTTCTTTTGTGTCCATGTGAACCTGTCACAGCATATCTTCTTTTGTGTCCATGTGAACCTGTCACAGCATATCTTCTTTTG
>PVIU01011043.1:0-66791 GCA_004026605.1 Ondatra zibethicus
TTCTGTCCTCTTTCTTCTGTATTTTATTGCACGGTCCCAAGTGTTGTCTTTCTGCAGAGCTGGAAGACAGAGACCTTGGGTACCATGGGTGCCTACCATGTCCCTGAGACCTTGTCTTTAAAAGCAGAGGATGGCCACGCCATGGCCCCACGGTCTCCAGGCTGCTGTCAGTGACTTAGACGGTAACCATGTACCAGCAACCCACATCTGGAGATGTAAGAGACTCAGGCCTTCAGCTTCCTCCCAGATTTGTTAGATCACTTGTCTCTAGTTTACTGGGCTCTCTCTTTGCAAGCATTGCTATTCTGTCATAAGACCTGTATGCTCAGAGCTGGTCCTATTGGGGAATTGCTACCAAAGTGTGTGTGCACATGGTTGAAGGGGCTTTCATTTCCTCTGAGGTCAGAGGCAGATTTTCTGCTTGCTGAAATGTAGAAAGGCCTCCTTAAGACTCATGGAGACAAGATTTCATGACCACGAGGCAGCCACAAGACCTCCAGGGGCCCCACAGCGCCAAGGGCACTGTGTCTGTCATCTCTGTCCCATGCACAAGGCTACCTTCAACCTTTCATTCTTTTGATGATACTGTCCTGTGGGTGGGTGATGTTGCCAGGGCTCAGCCAAACTAGATACACAGATGAAGGTCTATGTGTGCCCCTCACGCAAAGAGAAAGAAATCTACTTCACTGAAGGACAATGTCACCTTTAGACTTAACTCCCCTGCACAAAAGGCTTGAGTATTCATGAGGATGCTCACAAAGTGTGCCAGAAGGTGTCTAGCGCAATGCACAAACACACACACACACACACACACACACACACACACACACACACACACACACACACGACAGAGGCAGCATATTGAGGCACATGGTATTTTCTGGGCCCCACATGAATTCAACTGAGCCCCAAGGATGGCAAATGAAATTCGGCATTGTTCCTCTGACTTACTCAGGGCTGCTATAAGATCCTCAGCTGTCAGGAGCAGTTACTCACATTCTTGAGTGAAATGGGACCCATGTAGCAGGCTTCTGCTGCAGGGAGAGAAGGATGCTGAGAGTTCAAAATCCTCCTTCGAGGAGGAAGGTTTGTCTTTGGCCCTGAGTCACAGGCCTCTCTCTGTTGGCTGCCTCTTGACAGAGGTCCAGATAAGTCAACCATGTTCTCAAAACTGCGAGAATTTTCCAGGGTATAGTCACAGCTTTGCCAGTCGGGAATAAGCCCAGGTAGAGCCCAGATGCATCCCCAGCAAAACCACTGGGTCATCCTAGCTGATTAGGGAAATTGACTTGTGGGCCTTTGAGAGAGGAGATTCTGACATAGTAGACTAAGGACCAGCCCCGAGGTCTGAACCTTAAAAACCTGCCTCAGAGGCTTCTGGAAACCAGTCAGGGCAGAGACCTACTCCTTTAGGTGGTGTTCACATTTTCCGAAGTGTTTCCTTATTGAATATTAATTAAATTAACAAATGATAAGCAGGTAGTTTTCCTTCCTGGGCATCACTGGAAATAGTTACTTGTTACTGTGTCCTCATATGAGGAAAGAAGAGAGAGAGGCAAGGTCTCTTACATCTCTCCTCACAAGTGACTGATTCTATCCACGAGAGTAGGGCCATCACACCTTCATTACTTCTGATTCCACTGGGGACCAGGTTTTCAGCACCCATATTGTGGGGAGAGACAAACAGAAAGAAGCCCAGAAAGAGGCCCGTGACAGGGCATCATGAGCTAGGGGCTGCTATAATGATCAAGATGGAGATGAAGAGTTGTGTGGGTGGTGCCAAGTTCCAGGATGAGTTTTGAAAGGCTTCTGGAAGGAAAACCTGGAAGGAACCTTGGCTATAGATCCCCAGTATTCCTGCTGATTGACTGGGCTTCAAAAAACCATGGTGTTAGCCAAATGTTTCTTTCCGACATCAACCCTTCAAAATCATTCTTGTGGAGAATGATAACATTTATGAGTATTAATTTTTTATACAACGTATTTTGATTGCACTTATTGCCATCACTCCTCTTAACTCCTCCCAGAAACACCCTCACCTCTTCAACTCCTTCTCCCAACTTCTCTTTTCTTTTTTTAAACCGCTCAGTCCAGTTTGCGCTGCCTATGCACTCACTGGCGTGGGGCCATCCTAGAGAGCATGACTGACCTACGGGGGCTACACCTGTGAAGAAGACCAACTCTCCCTCCCCCAGAAGCCATCGATCATCAATAGCTCATCAGAAAAGAGGGACTTAGGAGCCCCTCCCCACTCCATGCAGAAATATTGACTGGCTTGATCTTGTGTGGGTCTTGTGTGGCAACTCCACCTGCTGTAAGTTCCTGAGGGCAGAGGTCTTGTTATGTCCAAAAGACAGTGTTTTGCTCTGGTCTCCTTGGACCTCTAGCTTTATTTATTTATCTATTTATTTAACTAAAAAATTTTATTGATTTTTATTGAGCTCTACATTTTTCTCTGCTCCTCTCTCTGCCTCTCCTCTACCCTTCAGCCCTCTCCAATGATCCCCATGCTCCCAATTTACTCAGGAGATCTTGTCTTTTCCTACTTTCCATGTAGATTAGATCCATGTATATCTCTCTTAGGATCCTCATTGTTGTCTAAGTTCTCTGGGATTGTGATTTGTAGGCTGGTTTTCTTAGCTTTACGTTTAAAAACCACTTATGAGTGAGTACATATGATAATTGTCTTTCTGGGTCTGGGAGTGGTTACCTCACTCAATATGATGTTTTCTAGCTCCATCCATTTTCCTGCAAAATTCAAGCTGTCGTTATTTTTTTCTGCTGTGTAGTACTCCATTCTTCGGTCAAGGGGCATTTAGGTTGTTTCCAAGTTCTGGCTATGATAAACAATGCTGCTATGAACATAGTTGAGCACATGTCCTTGTGGCATGATTCAGCATCCTTTGAATATATACCCAAAAGTGGTATTACTGGGTCTTGAGGAAGGTTGTTTCCTAATTTTCTGAGAAATCACCACACTGACATCCAAAGGGGCTGTACCAGCTTGCATTCCTACCAGCAATGCAGGAGTGTTCCCTTTTCCCCACAACCTCTCCAGCATAAGTTGTCATCAGTGTTTTTGATCTTGGTCTTTCTTACAGGTGTAAGATGAAATCTCAGAGTTGTTTTGATTTGCATTTCTCTGATGACTAAGGATGTTGAGCATTTCCTTAAGTGTCTTTCAGCCATTTTAGATTCCTCTGTCGAGAGTTCTCTGGCTAGGTCTATAATCCATTTTATTTTATTGGATTATGTGATCTTTTGGTGACCAATTTCTTGAGTCCTTTGTATATTTTGGAGATCAGACCTCTGTCTGATGTGGGGTTAGTGAAGATCTTTTTCCATTCTGTAGGCTGTCGTTTTGTCTTGTTGACCATGTCCTTTGCTTTACAGAAGCTTTTCAGTTTCAGAGGTCCCATTTATGAATTGTTTCTCCCAGTATCTGTGCTACTGGGACCTCTAGATTTTATAACCTTTCCACTCCCTCTTCTGTGGTAGTTCTTCCTGCTCTCTCTCTCTCTCTGTATTATAGTCATCCTATTTGCAGCTGAGCACTTCATTGATAATCTCTGCACTTTGATCAGTTGGTAGTCATAAGATTTAAGCCATGACCTTCACTTTGACTGGTAGCTTTCAGCTTTACATTGTTAGGAAATATGGATAGGTGTTGTATAGCAGAGGCAGAGAGAATGAACAATCTCTCAACATGAACAACATTTTTTTTTTTTTGGTTTTTTGAGACAGGGTTTCTCTGTAGCTTTGGAGCCTGTCCTGGAACTAGCTCTTGTAGACCAGGCTGGCATCCAACTCACAGAGATCTGTCTGCCTCTGCCTCCTGAGAGCTGGGATTAAAGGTGTGCACCACCACCGCCCAGCTCAGCATTTTTTTTTCAATGAAACAACTACCCAAGGTTTATTTCTTTGAGAGCGAATCCAGAATCACCTCTTTTCTTTAGTTAATCCTAACAGGGGCTCAACAATATAGAAAACCAGAGCAAAGTAGAGAGCAGAGTTCCCAAGGGTTGTTTCATTTTGGCTTGCAGAGCTATTTCCACCGAGGAGGTGGATCTGCCGAAGAGTTTGTAAGGATAAAGCTGTCTGGGTAAATTTGGAAGGAACCCTCCAGACAGCTAAAATGGAATGGGTTTAACTGTGGATTGCAATGAAACCTGGGGAATGATGGCCAGGCAGAACTCTGGGGACAAATTAAGAAGGTAAATGTACATAGTGGGACGGCAATGGGCCGTCATTACCATCAGGCGCAACCCTCCTAGCGAGTCTGAAGTTCTGCAGAAGTTAGAACAGTTCAGATGCTTGACGTCATCACCCAGTTATTGCTGAGGCTGGCCAAACCCTGCTCCTTTTTCATGTAGCTATGTGTATAAAACCCAAGATCCCTAGTCAGCTCCCATTGGCAGTATTAGGGAACCCTTCCTCCATACATACTTTCTCTTGGTGACTGTCTTTTCTCAGGACAACAGGGGAACTCTGATGTCTCTTGATCTTCTGCTATGAACGGGTGGCATCAGGCTTATCCATCTCTCCCCGAAAGAGTAAAGTGCCCTCTGCTGGGGGTGTGTGGCAGACTCTGGATGGAGGAGGCATCCTAGTGAGAAGTTAAAGGCATGGAGAAAATAATGGGGACAGAGGATCTGGCCAATGTTGCTTCCTCCAGGGTCCTCGCAGAACATATCAGAGAAAAACCAGACAGCATGAAAGTTCCTGCTACGTGGCTGTGTCCCAGTCATGTCCTAGGACTGTCATTAACAGTTTCAAATTAGTGGTCTGAGAGCAAAAAAATGTATTCTCTTCTCACAAATAGGGAGGCCGTAAGTCAGACGGAGTTTTGGGCAAAGCCCTGTATTTTCAGATGTCTCTTACAGCTTTCAGGGGCCCCTTAGCTTGATTGCTATGTGGAAGGACAGGTCTGGTTTATGTCTCTGTCTTTCTATGCTCTTCTTTCTGGTCCCTGTGTCCCTTTCTCTAGTAAAGATGCTGTCTCTGGGTTTGGGGCCCACCCTATCTTGGTGTTAGCTCATTTCCATCCTTAGCTGAATCACGTTGGCCAAGACTCTTCTCCAGAGTAATGTCACATTCAGAGATTCCACGTGCGTATGAATTTTTGAGGGATATTTCCACCCATGACAGGCTGTGATGTGCCCCTTGGAGGAACTTGGCCGTGTATTCTTCGAGATACCCTCAGACACAGAAATGCAGAGTTGGTGCAGGGGGATGGAGAGATATAGGGCAGACATGGATTGACTGCTGAATACCTGCCAGGTGCTCATTACCTTACCAATGCCTTGAAACTCTGGTTTGCTAAGGTGGGTAGCCAGATCTGACCCGCTGCCTCAGCACCAGCTAGGAACTGGTCAGAAATGCACATTCTCTGGCCACCTGAGACAAGGAACCCAGCAATATTTTTATTTTATTATGCTTTTTTATTATTTTGGTCTTTTGAGACAGGGTTTCTCTATATTGCCCTAGCTGTCCTAGAACTCGATATGTAGACCAGTTTGGCCTTAAAAATCACAGAAATCTACTACTGAGTACTGGGATTAAAGGTGTGTACCCCTGTGTCTGGGTAGCAATCTGTTTTTTAATATTTAATATTAATAATAATATTTAATATTATTTTTTATTATACAAAGTTATCTAAGGCTATTTTCGTGCAAGTATATAATGTACTGTAAATGTATTCTTTGTTCCATGTTTCTTTCCCCTACCTTCTCCCAATTACTCTCCTTTATTCTAGATAATCCTGCCTTTTATTTTATGTCATCTTGTACACACACACACACACATACACACACAATTCTAAATATCTATAAAGTTTAAGTCCCACAAATGAGAAAAATGTGGTATTTATCTTTCTGGTACTGACTTAATTTGCTAAATATGATAAATTCTAGTCGCATCTATTTTCCCGAAAATGGCATAACATCATCCTTTATGGCTGAAAACAATTCTGCTGTGTGTGTAAACCCCACTTCTTTATCCATCCCTCTGTTGATGGGCACCTGGGTTGGCTCTGTACTCAGCTGTTGTGAATGGAGTTGAGACAAACACTGGTCTACAGCTGTCTCTGATGTCCTGACTTGAAGTCCTTTAGGTGAATATGCTCGATCTATGTTTAGTTTTTTTGAGAAACCTCTATACTGATTTTCTAAAGCACCTGGACTAATTTACATTCCCGTCTCCTGTCTCCATCTTTCCCAGTATTTGTTGCTATTTGTATTTTTGGTGTTTACCATTCTTACTGGGATAAGGTGGCTCCTAAATGTAGTTTTCATTGTATTTCTTGGATGCCAACAACCCCTTTCACCTTACAGATCATTCTTGTTCAGGTTGGAGAACTACTCTCTTAAAGCATTGCAAATACTCTATTTCAGTGGTTCTCAGCCTATGGCTTGAGATCCCTTTGGAGAATCACATATCAGATATTTACATTACAATTCATAACAGTAGCAAAGTTACAGTTATGAAGTAGAGACAAAATGATCTTACGATTAGGGATCACTACAACATGAGGAACTGTATTAAAGGGTTGCAGGATTAAGAAGGTTGAGAAGCGCTGCTAAGCAGTATTAGCTTTGTTATCATCTCCTTTCTGATGAGGAGTCTATGGGAGCCAACATGTTCAAGCCGGCTCATGCAGGAAATGGCAACTTGAAGCTGAAATTCAAATGGATCTCGACCCAGCCACACTGATCACATCTATCCTTCATGGAGAAGTGAAGATCAGAATTTTATGTCTAGATTCTCTTTGCAAGGTCTTCCTTTTGGTGGAGAAGCCCACCTTCTGTCTTCTCACCATCTTGCAATCAAGGATGACCCCGCCGGACCTGCTCTCTAACCTTTGTGGACAAACTAGAAGTTTGACAAGCTGGCATCAAAAGACCCAGTGTCATCTTTATGGACCTCTGTGAATAAGAAAACAACACTATCAAGTCAATATTATGTGCAAATGGCAGTAAAATCCCACTAAATGGCTTCCTGGCTTTAATTTTGTCAAGTAAAATCGATGGGAGTCCTGTTAGGCTTGGTAATTTTAAAGGCAAAGGACTCTGAGCATCCAGACAGCCTGTTGAAAGATGGAGGCCGTTACTCTGGAAGGAAGTCAGCCTTAGTACTTAAGTCTCTAACCTCCAGCATGTTAGAGCCACTTTGTCTGTGCTGGGCAGCCGCATTTGGTGACCCTAAGTGTCTGGCTTCCACCGTCACTGAGGTACTACATCCACAAGATGGCAGTAACCACCAAAGCATCACACACATCACAGAAGTTGCTTTTTAATTTAGGGTGTCCAAATTACAGAACTGTCGCTGTGTGATCTGGAAGAGACCATGAAAGATTTTCCTGCCCCCTCTATAGCCTGACATGTCCACAGTAGAATCAGGATGAACAAACTGCTTCTTAGTTCTTCAGGGAACAGTTCCCCAAATCCCAAGAGTTGACTTGATTGATTGATTCATTTAATTACTTAATGCCTATCATCTCTACTCTATATTCTGAAAAAGTTTCAAACTTGGAGCCAAAATGCTTTCTTTTCCCTGGAATTCATCAAATTCAACAGCTAGTCACATGTATTTCCTCCCTCCGGCTGTCTCTCTTTCTCTTGTTTAAAGATAACTTCGGACATCTTGACTCTTCCCTTCCCCATCATTCAACACATGTAGCCCTGGCTGTCCTGGAACTCGCTCTGTAGCCCAGGCTAGCCTTCAATTCATAGAGATCCACCTGCCTCTGCATCCTGAGTGTTGGGTTTAAAGGTGTGTGCCATGATGCCAAGCTCAGACAATATATTTTGATCCTTTTCCCACTCCCCAGTTTACTCCCACGTCACCTCCACTTTCTTACCTCCAAAACTTTATGTTCTTTCACCACTCACTTTTTTTATCTCTATAGCATATCCCCTTTATTTTTTAATTTATTTTTTTATTTTTTATTTTTTCCATGATATTTATTGAGCTCTACATTTTTCTCTGCTCCCCTCCCTGCCTCTCCCCTCCCTCCTTCAACCCTCCCCCAAAGTCCCTATGCTCCCAATTTACTTAGGAGATCTTGTCTTTTTCTACTTTCTACTTCCCATGTAGATTAGATCTATGTAAGCCTCTCTTAGTGTCCTCATTGTTGTCTAGGTTCTCTGGGATTGTGGTTAGTAGGCTGGTTTTCTTTGCTTTGTGTTTAAAAACCACCTATGAGTGAGTACATGTGATAATTGTCTTTCTGTGTCTGGGTTACCTCACTCAAAATAATGCTTTCTAAGTCCATCCATTTTCCTGCAAAATTCAAGCTGTTGTTATTTTTTTCTGCTGTGTAGTACTCCATTGTGTAAATGTACCACATTTTTTTTTATCCATTCTTCAATCGAGGGGCATTTAGGTTGTTTCCAGTTTCTGGCTATGACAAACAAAGCTGCTATGAACATAGTTGAACACATGTCCTTGTGGCATGATTGAGCATCCTTTGGATATATACCCAAAAGTGGTATTACTGGGTCTTGAGGAAGGTTGTTTCCTAATTTTCTGAGAAATCGTCACTGATATCCATAGGGGTTGTACCAGCTTGCATTCCTACCAGCAATGCAGAAGTGTTCCCTTTACCCCACAACCTCTCCAGCATAAGTTGTCATCAATGTTTTTGATCTTGGCCATTCTTACAGGTGTAAGATGGAATCTCAGAGTTGTTTTGATTTGCATTTCTCTGATGACTAAGGATGTTGAGCATTTCCTTAAGTGTCTTTCAGCCATTTTAGATTTCTCTGTTGAGAGTTCTCTGTTTAGGTCTGTACTCCATTTTTTATTTCACCACTCTCTTAAAACAATTACAAGAAAAAAAAAACGCAAGAAACATTTTCCTGTGTGAAAAAAACCTAAGAAACAAAAAACTTCCACAAAACAACAAAAATGAAAATTAAAACAAGCTAAAGACCAATAAGACAAAAAAGAAAGCTCAAACAAAGCAAAATTAAGCAACCGGTCCACAGAAATACCTTGAGTTCATTTTGTCTAGGCCAACTGCCAACCACTACTGAGCATGGGGTTTACCCTGAAATGTGGTTGATATCCCTATTAACATATCCCCAGTGTGACTCAACTGGAAAAAAAAAGAATGATTTTTCTGTTGCCAGTGGGCATCAATTACAAATAACTTATTGGTTAAGGGCAGACTCTTGTGTCCACTTACTCCTTTCAGTGTTGGGACCCTGTCTGGCTTGAACCCAGGACCTTGCACAGTGAATTCATGTGTGTATTAGTCCTGTTGGGTCTGGAAGACACTGGTTTCTTGGAGTTATCCTCTGGCTGCTACAATATTTCTGCCTCTCTTCATATAGATTCTTGAGCTTTGAGGACAGGGGTTTGATGTCTACTTTCCATTTAGAACTAAGGGCTCCAAAGTCTCACCTTCTCTACACATTATGGAGTTGTGGGTCTCTGTGTTTGCTTACATCTAGCTTCTTTGACAAGGGTTGAGCAAGTCATTGATCTATGGGTACAGTAGTATGTCATTATGAGTCATTTCTATGTCCCTTTAGCACAATAATAGTATTAGGTTTTCCTCTAGGCCCGTGGCCTGTCCTCACTTTCTTGGCTGCTTTAGCAATGTCAGATATAGGTCCCATATCATGGAGTGCACCTTAAGTACAATTGAGAAGTGGTTGGAATTAATGAAATTAATTAACTAATTAATTAATGAATTTGAAAGAGAGCCAGGAGGGGCTATGACTGGGATTGGAGGAAGGAAAGGGAAGGGAGAAATGTAATTATATTAATCTCAAAAATAAAGAGAAGAAGCGGTTCGTTTCTCCTGTACATGCACTATTACATGAGTGTTTCTTATGGGCAGGCCACTGTGTGGGGCTCAGGATTTGTATCTGGGTGGTACTGATGTTCACCTTTTTCCCCGAGCAGTGTGCAGAGTTCCCTCCAGTACTATGGATACAACTTGGTAGGGATGAAGTTTCTAGCCGAGTACCAGCTTGACCTCTTTGTGTTCTATGGCGTAAGAAAGTGTTGTCTTCAGCAATAGGGCCTTATTATCAGGCTGTGGATGTGGATCCTGTGATGTTTTGGGGATTTACAGTGGGGTTGCTTTGGTCAATGAATAACAAGATGCAACCTATTTCTAGCACTGAGGTTTTCTTGGGGGGCATATGATGTCTAGTGGGGGCATTGCCTCCCCATTATCTGATGCCTCCATTTCGATGCATTTCATGTAAGTATTTAACTTTAGGAAACCTCTACAGGAGTAGTTTCTCATGGTTTCAGATGGTTTTTAGTGTTAGCTGGCTGTCCCTCTCTGTAGTCTCTCCCTTACTCTTCTTTTTTTCTCCCCTCCATGCTTAATCCTCCTAGTCCAGTTTCCCTTTTGTTTCTCAATGATGACATCCCAGTTCCCCTCCCGTGGGAGATCCTTGCCTGCCTTCTGGAGAGTCCCTTACTAAGTACCTAGTCTTTGTGGTCATTTAAATTGTAGCACATTGAAAGCTTAAAGCTAACATCAGAGATAATGGAAAACATAAAATATTTGTCTTTTTTGGGTCTTGGTAATCACATTCAGGGTGATTAAAAGAATCTGTTCATTTACCTGCAAATTTCATAGTTTCATTTTCTTAACAGCTGAATCATATTCCATTGTGGAAATGTATCACATTTTCATTATCCACTAATCAGTTCATAGACATCTAGGCCATTTCCAGCTTCTGCTATTATGAAGAGAGGAGCAATGGACACGGTTGAGCGAGTGTCTTTGCAGTAGGATGTAGAGTCCCTTTGGTTTATACCTGAGAGTGATATAGTTGGGTCTTGAGGTAGCTCCATCTCTGGCGTCTTGAAGAACTGCCACACTAATTTCCATGGTGTACGAGTTTTCACTCTCAACCTCAATGGACAAACGCTCCCCTTACTCTGCATCTTTGTCAGCCTGTGCTGTCTTTTGTTTTATTGATGTTGGCCATTCTGAATGTAGTAAGATGAAATCTCAAAGTTGTCTCCCCTCTCCCTGCCAAGACAGGGTTTCTCTGTGTAACAGCCCTGCCTGTCCTGGAACTCCCTCTGTAGACCAGGCTGGCCTCAACCTCACAGAGATCCTCCTGCCTTTGCTTCAAGCGCTGGGGCTCAAAGTAGTCTTAATTTGCACTTCTGTGATGACTAAAGATGTATTTCTTTATGTTTCTCAGCAATTTGAGCTTCATCTTTTCAGAGCTCTCTGCCTAGTTCTGTACACTACTTTTTAAAAACTGGATGATTTGTTTTCTTGATGTTCAGGTTTTTAAAAAAATATATTTTAGATCCTAATTTTCTTTCCTCTTCTGTAGGCTGCTGCTTTGACTGAATGACAGGGCCCTTTCCTGTACAGGAGCTCCCCGCTTCACGAGGTTCTGTTTAATTATTGGTTTTGGTGCATGTTCTTTTTGGGGTCCTGTTCAGAAAGTCCTTTCCTTGCCAGTGAGCTCAAGACTGTCCCTAACTTTCTCCTTTATCGGATTCAATGTGTCTGTCCTTATGTGCTGAGGTCTTTGATCCTTTTGAAGTTGAGTTTTGTGCAGGACAATAGATATGGATCTATTTGCATTCTTCTACATGCAGACATCCAGTTTGTACAGTACCATTTGTTGAAGATGTCTTTTATCTAGCATGTATTTTGGCTTCTTTTAAATTTTTTTTTATTTTTGGCTTCTTTTTAAAAAATTAAGTGTCCATAGGTGTGTGGATTTATTCTAGGTCTTCAATTCCTTTGATCAATA
The DNA here is from genome assembly GCA_004026605.1 of Ondatra zibethicus. NCBI lineage: Eukaryota > Metazoa > Chordata > Mammalia > Rodentia > Cricetidae > Ondatra > Ondatra zibethicus. Next base: position 11,748 of record PVIU01011043.1, read on the forward strand.
TGCCTGTTTTTATCATGCTGTTTCTATTACTATAGATCTGTAATACAACTTGAAATCTGGGATGGTGATGCCTCTAGCAGTTTTTTTTTTTTCATCTAGCAGTTTTTTTACTCTGGATTGTTTTGGCTATCCTAGGTTTTTTGCCACACATGCATCTTATTTTTTTTTTAAATTGAAAATAAATTCTGGGGGCTGGAGAGATGGCTCAGTGGTTAAGAGCACTGGCTGCTCTTCCAGAGGTCCTGAGTTCGATTCCCAGCAACCACATGGTGGCTCACAACCATCTGTAATGAAATCTGGTGTCCTCTTCTGGCATGCAGGCATACATGGAGGCAGAATGTTGTATACATAATAAAGAAATCTTTAAAAAAAAAAGAAAATAAATTCTACTCACAAACAATACATTGAAACTAGTTTCCCCACCCTCCATTGGTGTAGGAGGTCCTTCTGTATTTTTGTTGCTTTCATTGGTGAATAAAGAAAACTGCCTTGGCATTTGATAGGGCAGAAATCGGGTAGGCGGGGTAGACAGAACAGAATGCTGGGAAGAAGGCAGTGTGGCAGACACCATGGTTCTCCTGCCCGAGACTGACGCTGGTTAGAAGCTTTCCCAGTAAGCCATGACCTCGTGGTGAACACAGATGAATAGAAATGGGTTAGATCAAGAGTGAGAGTTGGCCAAGAAGAGGCTAGATATAATGGGCCAGGCAGTAAATTAATTAATACAGTTTCTGTGTAATTATTTCGCGAGTTAAGTTAGCCAGGTGCCGAGAATGCGGCCCACTCCTTGTACTACACTCCTTCCTCCCAGCTTCCCCTACCTTCCTTATCCCCCAGATCCACTCCCCTTCCATTTTCCTTCAGAATGGAGCAGGCCTCCAAGAGACAACAATCAACACAACAAAATAAGGTACAATAAGACAAGGCAAAAGTTCCCATATCAAGGCTGGACAAGCAATCAAGCTGGAGGAAAAGAGTCCCAAGAGTAGGCAAAAGAATCAGAGGCAGCCAGCTCTCACTTTTAGGAGTCTCACAAGAACACCAAGCTAACAGAGGTAACATTTACACAGAGGATCTGGTGCAGACCCATGCAGGCCCTGTGCTTGCTGCTTCAGTCTCTGTGAGCCCATATAAACCCTACTTAATTGATTCCGTGGGCCATATTCTCCTGGTGTCCTCCATCCCTTCTGACTCTTATAATTGCTCCTCCCTCTCTTCCACAGGGTTCCCCAAACTCTGAGGGGGAGGGGCCCAATGTAGACCTTCAATTTAAATTCTCTTCCACACAATGTTTGGCAGCGGGTCCTGCTCCCATCTGCTGCCAGAGGAAGCCTCTCTGATGATGGCTGGACAAGGTACTGATCCTAGGTCTCTGGGCTATCCAGTCTCTATTTCTGGCCATCCAGGCAGTGTCAGGCATGAACTCCCTCTCTTGGTGTGGGCCTCAGGTTAGACCAGACCCTAGCTGACCACTCCCACCAATTCTGTCCCACCATTGCCTCAGCACATCTTGCAAACAGGACAGATCGTAGGTTGAAGGTTTTGTGGCTTGCCTGGTGTCCTTTCAGTAGCCTGCAGTATCCCTTCCTACAACAAAGAGACTAGATCGCAGGGACAAAGGCTTCATACAGGCACCAGCTTGAATCATCTACATTCAATGAGCTGTGTGGATGTTGTCCTTGGCAATGGGGCCCCACTGTCACTTTACAGAAAGTGACCCTCTGGCCTAGCATCAGCCTGGGTTGTTTGGGGACCTCCACAGGACCCCCTTGGCCAACAACTCAACCAAATGCAACCCCAGCCAACCACTGGAAGTCTTGCTTGGCTACAAAACATGGCCATTTTAGACCACGTGTCCTCTATTACTAGGATCACCCTCATCTCACTAGGGTCACCTTCATAGATTCCAGGAAGTATCCATAGCACTAGATTCCCATACTGTCCCCCAAGTGCCCCTAATTCCAGCCATCTCTCCCTACACTCTCTCCCTCCCCACTACAGAATCTCCCATGTTCCTATTCCCGCCTGCACCCAGTTCACTCACAAAATCTATTTCCTTTCCCTTTCCCAGGGAGACTCATGAATACTGCTCCCTGCGCCCGAGTCCTCCTCTTTAACTAAGCTCTGTGTCTGTGGGCTGTAACCTATCATTTATTTAGAAGCTAACATCCACTTACAAGTGAATACAGGCCATGTTTGTCTTTCTGGGTCTGGGTTACCTCACTCAGGATGATTTTTTTTTCTAGTTGCATCCATTTTGCCTGCAAATTTCATGTTGCTTTTTTTTTTTTAAACAGTGGAGTAAATACCCCATTGTGTAAATGTGCCACATTTTCTTCATCCATTCTGCGGTTGAGAGACATCTAGGTTATTTCCAGTTTCTGGCTTTTATGAGTAAAGTTTCTATGAACATAGTTGAGCAAGTGTCCTTGTGGCAGAATGGGGTCTCCTTTGGGTTTATGCCCAGGAGTGATATAGCTGGGTCTTGGGGTAGACTGATTCCCAGTTTTCTGAGGAACCACCATATTTATTTCCAAAGTGGCTGTACAAGTCTGCACTCCCATCAGCAATGAAGGACTGTTCCCCTTACTCCAAATCCTTGACAGCGTGAGCGGTCGGTCGCTTGGCAACACATGTATATTAGCTGATATTACTATCTGCAACCAAGACATTATTGCAATCAGGAAGTGCAATTGTCTTGTATGCATGTGAGTTCACGTGCGGTCTCACAGGAGTACTGATGCAGGAATGTTACAGCGCTCCTGAGAAGCTACCTGGCTCGTAGGCTTCTGATGATTCTCCTGCCTCCGCCTCCCATCTCTCTGTGGGAGTGCTGGGACTACAGATGAGACACCCTGCATGCGGCTTTTTATGTGGGTTCTGGAGCTTGAACTCAGGTCATCAGGCTTGTGCCGCATGAGCTTACCCCATGGAGTCATTTCCGCAGCCCTGTGCGTTATATCTGCATGATATGGTGGCCTATCCGCCACATCTCGTCGTGCAGTCCCTTACTGGTGTCCCAATTTGGACACCTGGCTAAGGTACCATGCCATGGGCGGATTGCTCTCTTTACCCCTGTGACAGCAGTAATCTCAAATGTTCTTCCTACCACAGCTTCCAACTGTGTAGCCTGTCCTCTGCACACAGTGGTCGGGAGAGAGTTCCAAATGTCATCTCAAGCCTTTGCTTAAAATCCCCAAAGGAATTATTTTCCATCATAATAAAAAGTGCCCTTATGCTATCTGTAGGAAAATGGATGGAACTGGAGTTAATCATATCAAGCGAATGAAGTCCGTCTTAGAAAGGCAAACATTACGTGTTTCTCATTTTATAGTCACATAAAAGCATGTATTCCTATGTAAAATGAAGGCAAAGGGAAATTGTCCAGGGGAGCAAAGAAAAAAGGGAGGGGCAAGGAAAGAGAGAAATAGGGGGCGTTTGAGGGAATTATGAGCTCACTGTGCAGAATCTACCAGTGCAGAAATGGAAAAACAAAATAAAAAAGTGAAAGAATGTGTTTATAGTTAAAAACAAAAACAAAAACAAAAGAAAAAAACCAAAATCCTCCGTTGTTTCCACAGCCTGCTCAGAATGCCTTCTGGCTCCAGTGGAAAGATCTTCCTAATTCTGAGGGACATGGGTGGCCCCTGCTTTTGACTGGTGTAGCAGACACTGACGTGACATTCATTTGCTTAGAACTGACTGCTTGCCCCACCACAAAGTCTCAAAAGACCCACGGAGACCATAGTCTGGGTGGCTTTGCTCTTGGATGCCTGGCATATGGCAAGCACCCAGACAATGTTCGTGAATGAACAAAGTCAACTAAATGCTGTATCGAGCGTTGCTTTAGAGTCTGAGATGAAGAGTTAAAGAAGGCATGGTTTCTGTTCATGGAGGAAGGAGGGGAGGGTGCTGCTCTTCTGAGAAAGAGAGATTTCTGTCTCTGTTGACTATGGGACCATCTCAACTGTACAGCACAGATTCCTGCTTGATGTTTTGTGGCGGCAGCTTTAGAGTAGTGTCCTGGGACACCGGAGACCTATCGGCAGACACCTAACTTTCTAAGCCTGACTTTCTTTGTTTGTTGATTGAAAGGTGTGGGTTGGATAATATTCCTTTGACTTCCATATAATCTGAGATCAATGCCTATGTGTGTGTGTGTGTGTGTGTGTGTGATGACTGTCTGTACACACGTGTGGAGGTCAGAGGAAGACATGGGGTGTCCTGTCTTCTCTATCTTATTCATTTGAGACAGGGTCTCTTACTGGAATCAGACCTAGGCTATTGGCTAGAAAGTTCCAGAAATCCTTCTCCCTGCTTTCACCCCATTGACGTAGGATTCCAGGTGGCCATTCCTGGCTCTTTACACGGGTGTTAGGATATGGACTCACGTCTTCTTGTTTGTTCAGCAAACTATCTGATCCATGGAACCATCTCTTCATTCTTCCAAAGTCAACTCCTGGCAGGTAGGTGACATAGCTAGTAATCTTGCGAGTCTTCCTAAAGTTGTACGTACAGTGGAGCTAATAATATCCAGTTCAGATGATCACAGTGCACAGCAATGATGGTGTCCAGACTTAGCCAAGTGCACAACACTCTCTTCCAATACAAGGGCTTCTCTGTGTTCAGGATCAGTTCTTCCCAAACAAAGAAACTGAAAGTGCTGATGTCTTCAGAACTTTCTGAAGCTTGCTTAGCAAGAGAGAGCTCGCATTTTTTTTTTAAAATCTAGACTGCTTTCCCAAAAGTATTGATGTTTTGAGTCAAAGAGTCATAAAAATCCAGATGGCAGAAGACCTGGCATTCAGTTGGAGGCCCCAGGGCCTGGCAGTGCTCTGCAGAAATGAGGATGGATGATGCCATTTGTAATTGATACTTCTGGTACTTTCCACATTTGCAGGTTTACCTGACCCTGACACAGTTGCCCACTGGGGCAGGGAAAAGGCCTGGGCATGCCACTTATCATCCTGACAAGCACATTGCATATGCTCTCCTGCTCTTGCCCAGCTATGGAATAAGGGCACCTGAGGGGCCTATAGAAGGGACTTGATGAAGGCATAGCTTGGAGCTTGGGGAGGACAGGCGTGGGGTGGGAGGGCATGGTTGGGGAATGAAGTGGAACCTTATTTCCTTTTTTAATTGGGATATAATTCACATATTAGAAAAAACTATCCTTGGGCTGGAGAGATGGCTCAGTGGTTAAGAGCATTGCCTGCTCTTCCAAAGGTCCTGAGTTCAATTTCCAGCAACCACATGGTGGCTTACAACCATCTGTAATGAGGTCTGGTGCCCTCTTTTGGCCTGCTGACATCCACACAGACAGAATACTGTACACATAATAAATAAATATTAAAAAAGAAAAAACTATCCTTTCCAAGTTCATAATACAATGGTTGTATATATGTATTTATTTGTGTACAGGTGCACATGTATGTGTCAGTGATTGTGTGTGTGTGTGTGTGTGTGTGTGTGTGTGTGTGTGTGTAGGCCAGGTGGATATCTTTTTTTCCATTGACCTGAAATGTACCATGTTGTAAAGGCTGATTAGCCAGCAAGCTCCAGTGATCCACATGTCTATGTCCCCAACCTCAGTGCTGGGATTATAAGTGTAAGCCTGGGTTAACTTTTTTCTTTAAACTTTTATTGATTCTTTGTGTATTTCACATCGTGTATTCTGATCCCACTCATCCCCCCATTTCCTCGCATCTGCAACCTCTCCCCCAAATCAAAACCAAATTTAAAAGAAAAACCAAAAATCAAACCAAACAAAGAAACAAAACAAAACAAAAACAAAAACTAAAAAGAAGCAGAAGAAGAAAGAGAAGGAGGAGAAGGAGAAGAAGAATAATCTTGTCGTGGAAGCTGTGGTGTGGCCCGTTGAGACACACAGTTTCCCCTTTAGTCCATTCATGTTTACTTGCGAGTGTTCATTGGCACGAAGCATTGGTTTAGTTCAAGGCCTCTGGTTTCTGCCACACCACCCGTGATGGGCTCTCACTGTGGCTCCTCATGGAGATCCTGTTGTTCTTTGTCATAGAGATCCTACTGTTTTGGATCTGAAGGATCATCCCTTTCACGTGCTCCAACAGTTCAAAGGTTCAGTGGATGCTGGGGTGGCCTGACTCATAGCCCTGGCTCTGGGCCTGGGTGGTAGCTGGGGGCCCATCACCCGTGTTGCCAGGACCAGCTCTACTGTTTCACCCAGGCAAGGTGCAGGGGGTGACAGGGTCAGCTCGTCTGCTCTCACATCCTCAGGACTGGCTCACCTGCAACCCCAACAGCAGGGTCAGCTCTGGTGTGCTGCTGAATCGGGGTCCAAGGCCTGCTCTCCTGGGTGTTATAGCTGGCGTAGGGCAGGGCTAGTTTTCTCATTCTCATGACTTGGGGCCAGCTGTCTCCCCTGCCACAGGTAGCAAGGGACAGAGGTGGAGGAGGGCCTCTTTCTCTCACCCATGTGACCATATGGCAGATGAGGAGTGGGGGGGGACAGGATCAGCTTTATTGATCTTACATCCTCCTGGCTGGCTTATCTGCATCCCCATTCACAGGGTCAGCTCTAGTGTGTTTACCAGGTAAGGTACACACACCTATGGCAAGGGCTGGGGCCATTTTTTCCTGAGAGCAGAACCACTCATCCAAGGGCCAGTGAAAGGTTGGGCTGACTCAGCACAGCATGGATCCAGTGACCTCTGTGCTAACATGGTCCTACTGGCAGCACAGGCTACTCAGATCAGCATGGCCCCCAGACACCAACATAGTCCCAGGTGGCTGGCCAGACCCCAGGCATCCAAGAGCCCTAGGTTTTGTAACTGGAGCCACGGATACCACCACAGGCCTCTGAAGGCTACTGACCCAGACATGGCTCTAGGCAGCAACCAGTCCCCAGATGTCTCAGTGGCTCCAGGTGGCAGCACCGGCCACCCAGATCAGCGTGGCTCTGGGCACAACATGGTTCTCAGACACCAGCATGGTCTGAGGTGGCTGACCAGACCCCAGTCATCCACACGGCCTTCAGTGATGATAGGTGCCCCGGATATCTAGTTAGACCCTGGCTGCTGTAGGGCCAGTGATCCACACATGGTCCTCTGCAGCATCCCTGGCTAGGAGGACACCATGGCCCTGGGTGACAACACAGGCCACTCAGAGCAGGATATCCCTGGTGGTAGCAAGGCCCTCAGATGCCCTCGTGGCCACAGGTTGCGGTCCAGACCCCATACATCTATATGTCCTTTGGTGGCAAGATGGGCCACAGCCATCAATACAAACCCTGACTATGGTAGTACCATGGACACAGACATGGTACTAGGCAGCAGCCGAGGCCTGGGTGTCACTATGGTCCCAGGTGGCAGTGCAGGCAACCCAGACCGGCATGGCCCCCGCAGTGGCGTGGCCCTCAGATACCAACATGGCCCCGGTTGGCAGCCTAGATTCATGGCATTGGCATGATCTTCAATGGCCTCAGGTGCCACAGACATCAACACAGACTAGGTTAACTTTTTATATTTTCTCATTATTTATTTGTGCATGCGTGTAGGGGAGGTCAGAGGACAGCTCAAGGAAATTGGTTTTCTCCTTTTACCATATAGGTTCCAGGGGTTCAACTCAAGTTATCAGGCCCGCAGTAAGTGACTTTACCTGCTAAACCATCTCCCTGGCCTCATGCCTGGGCTTTTTACACGGGTTCTGAGGGTTGAACTTAGGTCCTTTTGCTTTACAAATGCGTTACAAACTGGGATAGCTCTCCATCTTCCTACTTTTACCTTTCACTTTCACTCCAAGGTTTCCCTTGCACAGTTTCCCTTGCGTCTGGCATCTGCTCAAGTGAGTTATCATTGTGGCATTCTTGGTAATGAGGGGTCCTGGGTGTTTGGGACTTTGATTTTAAAGTCAGGATGGGGTTGGTGAGACAGTTAAGTGGGCAAAGGTGCTTGCCACGCAGACCTGATGACCTGAGTCTCACCTCTCGAAGCCCTGTAAACGCAGAAGGAGAGAACCAGAGGACTGACTCCGTAAAGCTGTTCTCTGACCTCAGCATACAAGTTAGGGCATGCACACCCAAACAGCTCTCTCTCTGTGTCTCTCTCTGTCTCTCTCTGTCTCTCTCTCTCTCTCTCTCTCACACACACACACACAAGTTAAAAAAATGAAGGTAGGATACTTGCATCCAAACTGAGATGGTGGACCGACCACCTGACAGTCTCATCTCGCCTTCGCCCTGGAATTTAGGCTAAGCCTACACTGCTCAGCAGCTCAGAAGGGCAGAATGCCAGGTCCATCCTCGGGACTGCTGTGGTATATAACGACGGTACATCTTTGCAGTGGGTTTCAGGATTTGCCTATCCTTTCCCAGCATTGGAATTAGTTTTTCTCAGGCAGCGCTGGAAATAGGTGCAAGAGGTTTGTTTCCTCATGGAGGGATCCTGTGAAGGTAGCGCTGACATGTAAGTGAAGTCTGTGATAAAAAGGAAAGAGGCCAATGGACACATTTGGGTCTAGAAGCCAGGGGAAGGGAAATGAACAGCAGGGCAGAGTGGAGAAGGCAGAGGTGAATGGAAGCCATCCTGGAAAGGGCTGATTCCAGACCAGGGTGAGCAAACACAGCCATCTGCCCTTGGAAATCTTGTGTGGCTTTTGGGCCCAGGGCCATACTCTCATTCGTGTTCATGAATTTCGTGACTTCTGATTTATCCCTAGTGGTAATTCTGGGCTCAATTTTGTCCCTAGTGCCTGAGATCTTCAATGGCTATTTCCCCAGTGAGGAGCAGAGGGGGTCCAGGCTTGTTCCTTGAGCAAATAGGATTCATTCTTTCATCTTGTACTTGGAGCTCAGCATGAGCACATCATGGTGATAGTCATAGTCCTTAGGTGTGCAGGTGTGTAGTATGCAACCCTCAGCTTGTATCCACATCTGGGCCATGTTCTTATCCATACCCGCTTATGAGTATGGGAGATCCCAGAGAACAAGGCCAACTAGACTAGCCTAGTTCATCTCCATCACCAGGGAGCAATCTTGATCAAGCACTTGTATTCACAAGTTAATGATACCCTCTTTATCAATGAAAAATAGCTATTGACTCTATTGTAAGTCAGCACATAAAGCAATTAGAGGACCCATTAAGATCTTTCAGGGAGACAGGCTTTCCCACTGTGAAAAGTGATACCCATAGGGGCGGATGTTAGACTTGAGTTCTTTTCTCACTGCGAGAAGGCGATTTCTGCATCCTGGAAAATGAATGCCCATCTCCTTTCAGTCTGCTCAGTATTGGAGATGTAAGGGGAGAGGCTTTTAGCTGCCAGGGTGAGGGATTCAATGGATTTTTTGTAGCTGGGTCTTTCCAGGCCTCCACCACAGCTAGCTAGAAAAGCCACTGTAGCTGGTGATTCAGGCAGAACAGGAGCCCTCCTGGGAGGTGGGCTGCTTGCTCAGTGGTGTGGGCTCATGGGAAAGGCAACAGACCTGGATGGGTGGATTTGGGAGGGTCTGGGCAGAGGAGGTCTACTATCATGGGTTACTACCATTTATACACCAGAAGCATGTCAATCATTTCAATCATTGGTTCCTGGAAAGCCTTTCAGGCATTTTTATAGACGAGGAGACAGAGATCCAAATGGTTAAATATCTTGCCTAGAAAGACAGACCCGATGTTCAGACACATTTCTAGCTTGGGAATTTTATAGCTGGTACCCTTGTTTACCTACTGGTCGTGGTTGTTTCGTGGCTAGAGACTGTCCAATATGGAGGAATAAAGTTGGTCTTGATATGGAAAGAGGACAGATGCACACGGAACGGCTGATGGTGTAGAGCCAGTCACACTGGTGGGAACAGGAAGAGTCACAGGGGAAGCTCTGGCTCAGAATTAAATTCTTTGGAGTCCCAGCCTATAACCGCGGTGACAATGTAAAGGCAATGCTCTCTAGTGGACAAAGGCTGGATTTGGTGCCAGAAGACCAGCATGGAAGCCTTAGGGTTGAGCTTTCTTCCCAGTGGAGGATGGGAAACTGAGACAAGAGCTTGTATAAATACACACCATAGAGAAAGCCTTATTAAAGGTGGAATTTATGACTTTCTGAGAGCCCAGGTCAAATCTGGCTTTCCAGATACTGAGCCTGTGACTTCATGACTACCCAGACAATATCTGGTTATAGTGATAACACAAGATGGGTTGATTATTGAAGTCAAGGCTTGTTTTCTTCTTGGGTCTTTGAAGTTCACAATCTTGACCTTTTATGAGCTCTGCAGAACTTGATCTTTTCTCATGATGATGCTCACCCTCTTTTCTGTGAGGTCCAGAGTTACATGAGATCATGAACTGGGATGCAAAATAAGTGATTAGAGGCTGCATTAGCTAGTCTTCTTGCTGCTGTGGTCAGATACCTGATAAGAAACAAGTTAAAGGAGAAAGAATTTCGTTTGTTTCATGGTTAGAACGCACAGTTGACTGTGGCAGGGATGGCATGGCTGTTCGGTTGTCTTCGGATGTGACAGGAGGGCATGAAGCAGTGTCTTGCTCACATCTCTGCAGATCAGGAAGCAGAGGTTGGGTGGCATCCAGGGCCACCTTATAAATCTTAAGGCCTGTCCAGTAACTTGCTTCAACAAGGCTCCAATTCCTAAACATTCTACAACCTTTATAAACAGTACCACCAGCTGGGGACCAAGTGTTCAAACATACGAGTCTATAGGGGGCACGAGTCTATAGGGGGCATTTCACATCCATGCTCTTAACAGAGAGTGAGCTAGCTGAGACACAGACCACTTGTGTGATCTTCAGTAGCTCATTAGTTGATGTTAAAATTGTTTTTAGATTTATTGTATTTTGTGTGTGTGTGGATGTTTTGTCTGCATGTATGTCTCTGTACAATATGCCTGTGTGGTGCCTGCTGAGACCCGAAGAAGGTGTCATATCCCTTGGAACTAGAGTTACAGATGGCTGTAAGCCACCACGTGGGTATTGAGGACCAAGCCTGTGTCCTATTGCAAGAATAAAAACTACTCTTGATCCACCGAGCCATTTCTCCAACCTCATTCTTTCATCTTAAAAGTAGTCTACATTGTAGATCCTGCAACTTTATTAGTTAGGCTGATTTTCATATGTATACGGAAAAGCACAGGAAATAAAGCAGTTGAAAACAATGTTGGAGAAATAAAGACACAAAAGCGTAGTTGGAAGAGGCCCTCAACTTGATTTTGGGACTTACTACAGAGCAATAGCAATCAGGGTGGTGTTGTGTTAGAGAAAGGGTAGATAGCGGGAAGAGGCTAGAGTGCAGAAGTAGAGCACATGTGTGTGGTTGCCTGGTTGCAGCACAGGTGTGAAGGCAGTGCAATGGAGCAAGGATTGTCTTTGCGGCAACTGATGTGGGACTAGTTGGATAGCTATATGCAGGAAAGTGAACCTTGAGCCACGACTGGACCTCTAAACAGAAACTGGGATCTCACATAAGAGTCAAAAGGACAAAACTTCTAGAAGAAAACATAGCAGAAAAATCTTTGTGACCTTGTGTTAGGCAAAGATTTCTTAAATAGGTCACAGGAAGCATTATCCATAAAAGAATACTGAGGAAAATTTGGACTTCATTAGAATAAAACTCTTTTGCTCTTCAAAAGACATTTTAATAGAAGTGAAACACAGTGTTTGAGAGAACACATTGGCCAAATACATACCTAATAAAGGAGTCCCACCCTGTTGTTAACTGTATAAACAGAGATTAGCAATAAAGGACTCTCGCGGCTTCATAATAAGGGAGAAAATGACTCCATTTCAGAAAGCAGACAAAAGACTTGAGCAGACATTCACCAGAGAAAATATTAGGATAGAAAGTAGCATGGGAGAGAATGCTCGTTACCTGTAGTTATTAGAGACATGCAGATCAAAACCAGTCAGGAGCTGTTAGAATGGCTGACCTCTCCCTTCCCCATTCTGAGCAGATCACCAAGCTCTGGGGTGGAGTTGCCCATACACCGCTCCTGGGAATGCAAAGTGACACTGATACTAGGGAAAATAGTTTGGTGGTTTGTCACAAAGAAGAAAACATTTATTTTACAATCCACTAATCCTACACATAGGTATTTACTGAAGAGAAATGAAAATATAACACTTACACCGAGACTGGAGGGAAACGCTTCCAGCGGCTTCATTAGTAATCAGCTCAAACTGGAAACACCCAGATGTCTGTCCACCGACAAACACACAGACTCCGTGGTGAACTTCTACACTTTAAATCTGTTCTTCTGGGAACAGGAAGGAAGCTTTGCTGAAGCAGCCTGGGTGAATGAAAGTCCGATGCTGATGAGAGAGCAGAGTCAGAGACTGTGGGATGTGTCTTTTACACACATGTCTCCAGAGAAGGCAAATCTATAGGAATGGAAAACACACCCCTGTCTACAAGGTGTGTGTTCATTTTCTTGCAAATATAGATCTTAGAAACGGCTTCCCTGCCCTTTGTGATATCCACTCCTGACTGTGTTCTCTATCTTGATCGTGTCATGGTTACCCAGCTGTGTGCTTTTGCCGAAGTCTGCAGAACCATGTATTGACATGGCGGTTCTTGGAGGCCAAGAGCGGTTGGTATCTGGTGTAGGAGGTCCTTCTTTCTATGTGTTGCTTTCATTGGTTGAATAAAGAAACTGCCTTGGCGTTTTGATAGGGCAGGACTTGGATAGGCGGGGGGGGGGGGGGGGGGGGGGGAAGAGAACAGAATGCCGGGAGAAGGGAAGTGTGGCAGACGCCATGATTCTCCTAGCCAAGACGGCCGCTGCTTAGACTCATGCCGGTAAGCCACAGTCAAGTGGTGATACACATTAATGGAAATGGGTTAATCAAGATGTGAGAGTTAGCCAATAAGAGGCTAGAACTAATGGGCCAGGCAGAGTTTAAATGAATACAGTTTCTGTGTAATTGTTTCGGCGGCTGGGAGCCGGGCGGAAGGACGCATCCCGCTCCTCCTCACGCAACAGGTATCTGCTACTTCGTGTGATCTAACCTATGTCTGTCACACTTGACTGATGTAAATGGCAAGGCTCGAGTGCACTAAGGCAGATGAAAGTGCTTTGTGGTCTTCAGAGTAAGGAGGGCGACCTGCTGGTGGAGCTGCCGCTGGAAGGGAGGGCTCCGTTCAGCACAGCGAGTGGGGAGTACTGCTTTGGGCTCCAATTTCCCCTGAATGGAACTGGCTCAGGCAGACACACCTTCCAGTCCTTTCTCCTAAATTAGGTCTCTCCCTCTCTCAGCAGTGACTGACCACATGAGTGTAGTCTGAGCAAGAGCGTTCTCTCTGGCTTCACATCTCACTGCCCCTTTGTCAGTCTGCGGCCTCACCTGCCAGCGCCATCCCGTAGACATTTCCTCTGAGCTGACAAGTAAAATGTCAATAATTCTCTGTCAGGCTGGGCTGCTCTCACGGCAAAGCACTGATGGTCATTTCAAAGGGGGCGAAGAAGAGAGGCCATTCGGAAGCTCCTCTTGACAAGAGAGACTGAAGAACAGGGGAGAGTATTACTGGCTGGACCATTACTGGCAGAACATTTGGCAGTAGGCATCACAGGACTATTGCTATCCCCCTGATGTCTTCATGTGATCCCATCTAGGGGGTGAGATTGTTCTCTTGCAGAGAGAGCTCATGTCGAGAACGCTCTCCCTTTGTGAGGGGAGGTGGCTGAACAGACTATGCTTTTGTCTTCGGAAAAAAGTGGCCACTTTAAAGCCACTTTCTTCAACACTCATACCAAAAGAGGAAAAAAAAAAGGAATGAAAGTAAAGTCCTTTTTTCATACTCTCCTGAAGGCCCTTGCTTTACGCTCAGGCTCGCTTGTACCACACTCTCCAACTCCACCAAACTGGGATGGTTTCTAGAGAATTTCTGCCAGAGACTTGACCTAAAAAGCAGACATGCCAGAAAGAAAAGGTTCTCATCTTTAAGGAATCTTTCCTTCTAGACTCAAGAAGTCATGGTGGCAAGGAAGTCCTCAGGAAACAAAGAAATCTCTGGTTTGAAAGAGTATCTGTTTTACTCAGCTTTAGGAAACTGGAGAAAGAGGCCTTTGGACAGTGTTCTTCTCCATGGCTTCCAGTCATTTTCTCCAAGGGGCTTCGGGTGTGAGTGTAAGTTCTATGGCTCTCATTCTACAAACTTGGAACTTTTGTGGTTTGGTTGTTATATGTGTATACTCTTGGCATGTGATGAAAACATGGCCACATGTAGGAGAGGGAACCACTGGCCTGAGGGGAGATGATTTACCTGAATTAATTTAGGTGTCCATAAATGCTAGTATACTGGCTAGTTATTGCAGACCCCCCCTCATTAAAAATCTTCAATTGCTATTATTATTGTTCATAGTATCTGGAGTTTGTCTGATCTAAATTTGGGTTGAGAGTGGTTAGGTGGGTTTTTTTTGTTTTTGTTTTTTTTTTTTCCTCATTGTACATCTGTGAGTTAGTCTGGATGGCTTTGCTTTATGGCCTGGAGGGATGGCTCAGCCGTTAAAGGCTAGGCTCACAACCAAAAATATAGGAGCTAATTGTTGAGGTGACTTTGCTCCATCCATCTCCCACTGTTCGCTGGTGGAGGTTCTAGCCCAAGCATGTTCTTCTTTTGGCTATGACAGAGAAACACCCCTGGTCTCTTGAGGTCTGTGGTCCACTGTTGCATTCACACCATTCCATTGGTTAAAGCAACCTACAAGGCCAAACCCGAACTCCAAGGGTGGAAAGATGTGGTAGCTTTGGCATCAAAGACACGGCCCAGCATGATGGAGGTGGAGATGGGAAGGTGAAGGCTGCTAATGCAATATAGAACTCGCTTAATCTCGACAATGCCCCTGTGTGATGGAGATGGTTTCAGTCCTCGTTTTCCTATTCCAAGGCTCAAAGGGGTCAGAATCAGATTTTGAAGCCTGCTCTCTTCCCAGCATACAATGCTCTCTCTTGCTCTGTGGTTATTACTTGTGCTGAACAAGTACAAGTTGTATAAGTGCTAATGAATGAAAAAGCGACACATCTCGTGGAGAGAAGAAAATAATCAGCTGAAGCTTTACAAATTTGCAAGACTTAGACAACTCTGGTTTGTCTAAGGTGTTTCATGGGGCGGTAGATGCTATCTGTCTTCACATCATGCCCACCTCACATTGAGTTGTGTTAGATCCTTGGTTATACCAAGCTCTGACTAGACATACATACATACAACCTCTACCTGACACTGGAGGTCATGAAATTCACCTCCCTAGCCAAAACAATCTTCTGATTCTTGATGACCCTAGTATAGTAACTTAAAGGCTACCTTGGATGGATTTCTTCATCCAAATAGACCTTGATAACACTACAAAGCGCATCCCCCATAGAATAGCTCAAAACTTCGCAAATTATTTTATTGACCTAGGATGGTCTCGCTCAGTCTGTGTGTAGACAGATGGCGAGGTGTGAGCTAGGAGGGTGGGGTGTTTCCTGGTGCTCTCAGGATGTGCTCAATGTTTGGATCTGAGGAAGGGACTTCAGAAAGAAGCTGAGCACCAGGTCGCAGGGTTCAGGAAGTGACATTTTTCCTGAATTAGCAGGCAGCTCTGTGAGGTGGCCTGCAGGAGTCTGCTCTGCTAGACATAGACATGGAGTTCCTTCTGTCTGCACAGTTGTTCCACTGCCTACACAGCCACAGAAGGTTCTGCTCAGCGTGGGAGCCCACAGAGAAGTGGACTGAAACGAACAGTCCACATGGCAGCGCTTAGAGCGCAAACCTCAGAAAGAAGCATCTTGATGTTGGGGACACAGAGGTTTTGCATGGGTCCCTATTTGTCTGGGGACTTCCAGAGTATGCCCCATCAGTCACTGCCATAATCTGAAAGGGTAACCTTTGACATAGTTACATAGATCCCTGGGAGACCAGCACGTCCTACGGCCCATTCCTCCTGTCTCCCGTGAGTCCTTGTGACCCTGTGTGCCCCATGGTATTTCTAGAGCTGCTCAGTGTTGTGAAGTGTCCACCAAAGAAGACCACTTGGACAGGTGTTCAAACTAATAGAAAGTCTTTATCAGCCAGCTGGTCACTAGACTGGGTGCTCAGGACCCAACTGCAGTCCTGAGTCTTTCTCAAGGTTTGGATTTTAAACACAAAAGCCTTATCCTGGGTTGACATTCTTCAGTTAACAAGAACAGTTAGCCAGAAGCAGAACTATGAAAGTCAAAAAGTAAGGTTAGTACATTTAGGGGCTTTCCCAGAACTCTGGACTTTGAGGAATTAATTAGGTTTTGGTATTTGTTCTGGCAGGTGTTGCTGCCTGGGTGATGAGTTCCAAGGCCTGGGTGGTGGTTCCATCATGGCGTCAGTTGTGTAAAGGTCTGGGTGCCTACTAAGGTTGGAGAGTCTGTTATATCAATAGCACCGTCTTTCTCACTGGAGCTAGGGGTTACGACTTCTTTTGGAGGCGAGTGAGTGAGATGCGTCTTTTTTTGAGGAGGGATGAAATAGAGTTTGAGGAAATTTTCCAAGCAACTTCTAAAACGGGGGTGCAGCCATTGAGACACCACTCATCTTTATAGATGTGATACCCTAGTAATTACTCAGAGAGTGTGGAGGAAGTGCTCAATGATGCTAAATGACAATGTCACCAGTGACACACCTTTGTCAGAGGTCATTGGTGGCAAACAGTTCATTTCACATCTAGTGTATCACTTCTTAGGAGCTGGCTAACTGAGCTGAGGGAAGGAAAAGGGGAGGGAAGATGGGAGGAAGCTGCATTTTTCAAATGCCCACTGCAGAGAAAACCTCTCCTCCTGGCCACCCCACCCGATAATACTGTTTCTCCTCTGAGTCCTTGAACCAACATGGCACGGCTGTGCTGCCTTTGACATCAATGGTCTCTGTTTTCTGTTCATTCTCTCTTTGCTTTCACCAATCAAATCCCTAGGTTTGCTGTGGCATTCCCTTTGGATTTTGAGTAGAGGGTCTACGCGGACCATCTTCCCAGGCCCTAACTCTGTTCCTTCAGTGGCTCCCAGCCTCCATAAGCAAAAAATCAAAGTGATAGTCTACAGGCCAAGAACTTTAGCACAGCAACAGAGCCCCTTAACCCCCAGAACACTTGACCTTGCAATGCTTCTCACCTGGGCAATATGGATCCCAAAGTGCAGGTAGATGGACAACCAAACCGAAGGCCACATACGCCGTTTGGTGAATCAGATATTCATGCGTGCTTAGGTAAAGGGCAGCATGGGGTCAAGATTAAGTTTCAAAGCTGGGCCATTCGTCCAACTCATCCTCTCTGGAAAGCACAATGGGCGGAAAAAATTATCTCGTGAAACCTGCTTTTGCAAGCTAGCCTTCAACCTGACTCCCTCCCAATAACTCATATGAAAAATCTGTCCCTATCTGTTCTCTTGCTCGAGTTCTTCCCAAACAAATGTATCCAGATATCTGATTCCTGAGTCAACTGTTTGTGAGCGACAGGGATTTCTACTGTTTTTAGCCCCGGCAACTTGGGTTACTACTGAAACCATCAGCTCGTGCTACACTGTGTCACTTGGACGCAAACTCTGCTTCTTCTTTTTTCTGTGCAGGGACATTCCCTTTCCTTCTGACACATGGTCGCTATCATTTTTAGCCTCAGGATGAGATGTGTTGGGAGCAAGGTTCATGCTGTTGTATAAATAGCTGGGAGTCATCGAAGGCTTTCTGTGATGGGAATGACTGTCACCAAAGGAAGAAGGAGAGTGTGATGATGGGGCAGGGTGTGGCCAGGGACCGAACTGGGGGAAACCATTTAGGACTCTGTATGACGTGCCCAGGAGGCAGGAAGGGGATGGGAAGGAGGGAGTTGTGCTACAGAGTTCTTCTGGGTTTCTTAAGGGGTTAGAAGGGAAGCCCCATCTCTTCATAAAGGATAGTTTTTGAGGTTAACTCTCGTATAAAATTACCATCCACAGAGGAGAGGTATAGAATTCTGGGCTGTGGCGTGGGCACTGTTTAGCCTTGTACAGAATCTCACACAAGTTCCAGCAAAGGGACTTGGTCCCAGTCAAAGGGAAAAAGAGTTGCCAATGAAAAGCAGCGTCCCGGTGTTAGATTAAGAGTGTGGGACTAGGAGGCGTGATGAAGATTCTTCTGCAAAGGAGTGAGCGGGGCTGGGGGAGGGGAGAGGAGGTGGGGCTATGTGTATCCCTGTACGAAGAATCTATCCAATCTCTGTCTATTTTAGTTGGGAAGGAAATTACCTCATAAGAAAGAAAATGTCCTGCGTAATAAAGAAGGTGAGAAGTTGAAGGCCTTAGTGAACGTCAAGAATCACATTCCTCTACGTTAAAAAAAACTTGCTGACAGTTAGTGGGAGGAGATCATGGCAGAGAGTGAGCGAGCAAGAAAGAAGGAGAACGGCTAGCATGGGGGTGGATTTCAGGGCTTTAAGGATGGGGACAATGCCGTTTAGTTGGAGATGATTGGCATTTCTGTGGCATGAAGGAATTTGCATTTCTTTTTCTCATGACCCTTTCAGGAAATATTTCTATTCCAAATATTCTAACGGAAAGATGCTGAAGAAAAACCAAGGGACCAAACAAACCAATGTACTCGACCCAAGAGCCACAAATGTGGGGTCCTGTGCCCTGAGGCTAGGGATATTGTATGCCAGGGTCTGTGGTTATCTGTCATTTCCAGGAACTTAAACCCGGGAGGGATCCTGATAGTATACTCTTTCCAGGAACACGTAGAAGTCTTGGTGTGGGGAAGATCCTTGGTCTCCTCAGGCAGGCAATGCTGTTCTTGTCAGTCAGGTCTCATCGGCAACTGGTTGAGTTATGTATCTAAGTTTCTGTTTCCTTCTGAACTTTTGCTTATTTGAATGTGGGACTCTAATGTGGAAGGACTGGTACTAAAATGGATCCTTGTTCAGCTCAGATCTTCCTTGGGAATCCCTGACCCACTGAGGAAGGCCTGGATTCTGGATCTGGTCAAGGGGTAGGTGTGTGTCAGGAGGCTGTGGCAACAGGAAATGCTGCTGGCCAAAGCCAGTGTCTCAGTCAGTACTGCCTTCCTGCTGTAGTTAAGATGCCTTTCTTTCTTTTATAATATACATATTATATACACATTATATTTAGACCAAAATTTTCCCTCCCTCCACTCTTTTCAGTCCCTTCCCCCATCTCCTTTCCCCCCAGATCAACTCCTCCCCTCTTTCCCTTCAAAAAAAGAAAGAGCAGACCTCCCAGGAATATCCCTGAACATGGCCTAACAAGATACAATAAGACTGGGCATAAACCCCTCATATCATGGCTGGACATGGCAACCCAGGAGGAGGAAAGGGGTCCCAGGCACAGGCAAAAGAGTCATTGTTGGGAATTCCACAAGAATACCAAGTTACACAACCATAGGATAAGCAGTGGACCTCTCTCTGACGTATACAGGGTCCGTGTTTGTCACCAGTTTCTGTGAGCTCCTATGGGCCCTGCTTAGTTGTTCTGTGGCTCATGTTTTCCTGTTGCTCTTCACCCCTCCGGCTCCTACAATCCTTCCTTCCCCTCTTCTGCAGGGTTCCCCTAACTCCACCTATTATTTGGCTGTGTGTATGAGTATAGCATAATTAGGAATCATTCATTAACTCATTTTTTTTTTTGCCAGTTGTCCAGTTGTGTCTGGTTCTATCCTAAGTGCCTGGGTTGTCCTGCCTTTGCTTCTTGACCCTCCAGGCAGTGTTAGGCGTGGTTTTTCTTATACTTTTCCCCTCTTTTTTCCTTTCTTTCTTACTTCCTTCCTTTCTTCCTTCTCTCTCTCTCTCTTTTTTTTTTTTGAGACAAGGTTTCTCTGTGTATCCCTGGCTGTCCTGGAATTTACTTTGTAGACCAGATTGGTCTCGAATTCAGAGATCTGCCTGTCTCTGCTTTCCAAGTGCTGGGATTAAAGAGTGTGCTACTATGTCTGGTTAGATGTGGCCTTTCTTTCTTTCTTTTTTTTTTTTAGGATAAAATAATTATATTTTTATTTATTATAAGAGGAAAACTCACAAAACAGGAATGAGAAGTCCAAGCTCAGCTGTGCCCCGTGGAAATCACACACACACACACACACACACACACACACACACACACACACACACACAGAGAGAGAGAGAGAGAGAGAGAGAGAGAGAGAGAGAGAGAGAGCACAGACATGGCCTTTCTTAAGGGCAGTGGTTTTCAACCTTCCTAATGTTGTAACCCTTTAACACACAATTCCTCTGTTGTGGTGACCCATAATCATAAAATTATTTTTGTTGCTACTTTATAACTGTGCTTTTGCCACTCTTGTAAATTACAATGTTTTATGAGTCATAATCTGTATTTTTCTGATGGTCTCACATGACCCCTGTGAAAAGGTTGTTCAGTCCCTGAAGGGGTTGCTACCTACATGTTGAGAACCATTGCTTGAGTCTTCCTAAGGATTCGTCTCTAAAGTGCATGAATTGTACTCCAAGAATTCTAGGTAGTGTTGTGTCCCCCCCCCCCCCCGCCCCAAGGCAGGGTTTCTCTGTATAGTCCTGGTTGTCCTTGAATTCACGCTTTAGACCAGGCTGGGCTCCAAGTCAGAGATCCGCCTGGCTCCACTTCCAGAGTGCTGGGTTTAAAGGTGTGTGTTTCTCAAACTTTAACATGTATTTTTCAAACTTTAACATGTACTGGAGTTGCCTGGATGGCTTGTTAAAACTACATTCTGAGCTGGGTGGTGGCAGAGCATGCCTTTCTCAGCACTCGGGAGGTAGAGGCAGGTAGATTTCTGTGAGTTCAAAGTTAGCCTGGTCTACAGAGTGAGTTCCAGGACAGGCTCCAAAGCTACACAGAGAAACCCTGCCTCGAAAAACGAAAAACCAAACCAAACCAAACCAAACCAAACAAAAACAAAAGCAAGCAAGTAAGCAAGCAAGCAAACAAAAACCCCTACATGCTGAGCTCCCCCACACCCCCCAGAGGTCTGGGAATGGAGCCTGAAGATTTTCATCTTGACACACTCAGCAAGAGCTGCTGCTGCTATTCCCCTGGTTTGGAAGTCATCCTCTGAGGACCACACTTCTAGACCAGGCCTTTGCAAACTTTAATGTGCCTAGGGGAGATTTTGTTCAAATGTAGGCTCTGAGTGAGTGAGTCTGAGACGGGCCTGAAAGGTCACCTTTGGGCTAGCTCCCAGAAAGCAGTTCCTATAAGAGTCACGTGACCCTCGGAGTAGCGTTACCCCTAATGTGCTGCTCTGAATCTCTGACTGGCAGACACTCAAGTGTTTTTACCCCTTAGGATTAAGTCCTTCCATTCCAGCTGCTGTTCTCAATGGATTTTTGCAGAGGCCTAACTGTGAGCGCGATTCCCTCTTACGTGCAACCCACCCAATCCCTGCTAGAAGCTGAGTGCCCATGTCAGCTGTGGGAGCACCTGTTCATCCCCACAGCGGCGCAGTGGGGACAGTTAAGCCTCATCAGGCTCAGGCCCTTTCTGGCTATTGGACATTCTGCTCTCTTGCTCCCTGGGGCCTGCTCTGCTCACTCCATGCTGGCAGAGGCTGCCCGAATGCCAGCTGTCCCTTGCCCTTGACACCAGCCCCGGTCAGCCACTCTGCCGGCTTCCCTGCTGTCCCCAGCCACTCCAGAATGACTCCATACTGCAAAAATGAGCCTGTGACAACCTGGGCTTGCAGCTGCTCTGGAGAAGGGCAGGAGGAGCTCAGACATGGCTCTAAATAAGGAGGAATTGAAATGACTGGGACATGGGAGACAGAACAAGAAAGAGGTGTCAATCTATTCTTACAAGAGTTCCGTTAATTGCAGGGATCATATAAAAAGGAGGAAATCAACCTAATATTCAGCATAAGGGAATGGGGGCTTTGTGTGGGGTGGGACAGGGGAAGGGAGAATAGATGGATTTCTGCAGGCATGCATTGTATACACTTTTCCTACAGATACCCTGTGGCGTTCTCTCATTCATAAGAGCGGGTGGATGGCTCCACCTTTGGGGTGACTGGAGGGATTATTGGAGAAGGCTGGTCAAACCCTCAGATTGTGGAATTAACCCTGGATTTATCTTCCAGTTTCTTTGGCTCAAAGGCCAAAGACGTTAGCCATATCACCATATCACTTAGCTTCTCTGAGTTGACAGATAAATGAAATAAACACCAGTGACAGATAAATGAAATAAAAACAAAATGATCTCACACAACTGCTGGCTCATAGTGGGCACACGGGAAGCAGAGGCCTCTATCACCACACCAGAAAAGTGTTAGGCGCCTGCTCCCTTTTCCGAGCTCTGTTTAGTTCAATTAGACCCAAATGATAAAGACGTACCATTTTTTTCCCCCTCAGAAGCTATTACTTTAACTCTGTTCTGCCCATACTTGCCCCTTAGGTATTCTTTGCTTGCTCAACTCGGCCTCTGAAGACTGTGTCTCAAAATCTTGTAATAAGAAGGCAGTAACAATCAAAGCAGCAGGTCGCCATAGCCGGCAAGTTTTTAGGGGAATTGCTTAATACTAAGTAGCTGGAAAACCGGAGCATAATTGGCTCAATGGCTCCTGTGGGCCCTGCAAATCGAAGGGTGTCTAAGAGCAGTGTAGGTGGGACGGGATGAACAGACTCTGCATCTTCTCTTGAGCTAAAAATTATTGTCAGGAGCAGATAAGCCTAGTGGGTGGTCACAAGTAGTTCTTGATCGAAAGAAGGCGGCTCTGGAAGTTTACCTATCCTCTCCTGGAGGATCAGAATACGTGGTGGCCGTGACCGGCACATTAATCTAAGGGTGGTGTTCTGTTTGTTAAGTTGCCATGTGGAGCTGCCGGGAAGCAGGGTGTTCGGGGGGTGAGCACCAGAAATTGAATGCAGCGAAGTTCACAGAGGAGTTCAGTGGAATCTGTGACTTCTCCAGGAAGGACGAGGAGTTAGGGTTAGCAGAGAGCAGACTTTGGGCCTGAACTGAGGACCATTGAAGGGATTGATGGACCAGTTCTGATGAGCCAGAAGATGTACCTCTGCCTTATAACCTAAGCCTGGCATCTCCATCGCCATCTTGTCAGGACCTGCTCTCAAATGCTGTACAATACATCCCTAGGCAGCCCCAATATCAGCAGCTCATATAACTGTCATGCCAGGGGACTAACCCATGACTTGTGCTCATGCCAAACTATTACTTTTGCCTGCTATTTTCCTTAAAAGGCGGACTGGTTAAAAGGGCAGCCAAGTGAAAGATACATCCAGCACTCACCCCAGAGGATGGCATGGGATGTCTGTAGTCTGTTTGTCCTTGTGCTATTTTTCAGTCATTTTGTGCCTGCTGCTGTTTGGATTAAAAAGTCTGTGTGCTAAAGTCTTGGTGCCTGGGATGGCACTGGACCTTGTGTGGGCAAGGCTAGAGGAGGTCCTTCCTCTTTGCCCTGTGGTCAAACGTTTGTTCTACTGTGTGCTGTGACTGTGAGGAGCTGCCTTGCAAGATGCCCAGAACAGTAAGGTTGCTTGAGACCACAGCTGGATTCTTCAGAATAACTCATTTTCTATTTATAAGTTAACTATCTCGGGCATTTTGTCATAGTGATGGAAATCTGACTAATACAGTGACAATATCCTTAAAATTTAAAAATAAGTGCTTAGCACCCTGGGTATTAATAATACACAGAACACAACCAGCAGATGGCATTGGCCAAACAGCTCTGCCACCACAGAATAATTTCCTTGTTGCGCTATTCTTATTTAAGAATGAAGCCAGAGGACTGGGCCCCTGTCAACCACAAGCTTTATTTTTGAGTTGTATTATGAAATGACCATAAGAACATCTATGTGGAGAGATTGCATATTAAACTTTAATAAAGGTAGGTGTGGACTGGTATAGTGGCACATAATTTTAATTCCAGCACTTGGGAGGCAGAGGCAGGTAGGTCTCTGTGAGCTCAAGTCCTGCCTGGTTCACATAGTGAGTTGCAGGTTAGGGAGAGCTACACGGTGAGACCCTGTTTTTTTTTTTTTTTTTTTTTAAAGGCAGTCATGGCAGTACACACCTGAAATCTTAGTACTTCAAAGCAGAAGTAGGAGTAGTTACATAGTTTAAGGACAACCTGCACCATAAAGTGAGTGCTAGGCTAGCCTGGGCTATATAGTGGGATCCTGTCTCAAAAATAAACATAAACATGATCAAAATATATTAATAAAAATTTTCAATTAACAAATAATCCATTAAGAACCGTAAATATATTGTACTCATAAAGCAAACAGCAAACAAATAAAACCTTCAAATCTGTAAAATACATATACCTGTAGTGAGGATGAATATAAAAGGCAAGAATTCATTATAACTGTGTTCTTTTTCTATTAATATGTAATCAGTGACTAAGTCTTTGTTGGTTTATAGCAGAAGTTTTTCTTTCTTTTTTCTTTTTTGGTGCTGGAGCTCAAATCTAAAGTCTTGCCCATGCTAGACAAGTTCTCTACCACGGGGCCACAACTGCAGCCCCTCTATCTCAAATCGAAGGCAGAAAAGAATGTACCGGTATGTTTCCTAGCTCTTAGATCCCTCCATGGTAAGATACCTGGTCACTCCATTCGTTCCTACACCTCTAGGCTCCCTCCTCCTGGTTCTGACTGTCTGCAGTACCTATGCCAACTCTGCTTTTAACTCAGGAGTGATGCGGCCTTACTTTTTTATGGAGGTGCATTATTTTGTGTGAAAATATTAAGGCAAATGGCTATCACGCAGGTCTGTTAATTTCTTCCTTGTATCACTCTGCTGAAAATAATATTGAACAGGGGAGAGAGAGTAAGAGCCAGAGAGAGTGTTTAGGTGGATCTCTCGGGCCCTGACGGCCTGCCTCAGTGTTACAGAGAAGTGAGGGACAGCCAGTGAAGTAGGGCAAGTTAATTTTCATGAGAGGAACCTGGTCACTGTTGCCAGCCCTCAGGAAGTGGATGAAGCACGCAGTGTGGTGATACAGAAGGCTTTTTCAAAAATGTGACGTCTGAGATAGGTTCTTACTCTCTAACCCAAGTTGGTCTCAAACTCTGGATGCTCCTGCCTCTGCCTATGTGGGATTAGAGGCTTGGGCCCCAGGTTCAACTAATAATGATTGGGATTTTTCATGTAGGAATGGAAGGAAACTGTGAACACACTTGTGAACTACATATACATGCACGTGTTGCGTGCACATGTAAACACATGATTAGGTTTCCAGCAGAGTAATTCATCTAGACAGAACTCATTCAAGTTACCCACGACTAATGGTGGTAGTCCCTTGTCTGCTCTGCACAGTTTTGTTCATTGCTCTCCTCCCGATCTCCCAACCATTCCTTTCTGCGTCATCCAGCCTGCCTGCCTTCTAATCTATATAATGCAGTCCAGAGAGAAATCCAGTAGTTCTTGTCTCCAGGGAGTCCCAAACCGAGGAAGAAAACCAGACAGGTAAGTGGATAAGTTCCACTTGGATTTCCCTGTGTTGGGAGCAGGCTGCTCGCTTCAGGGTTCGTGCCCAGGGTGCTTGCTGCAGGAGCTCCAGGGTTTTTTTTGCCATCCCCACTACTTCTTTTCTTTCCGTTGCAATCTCCTGCCTTACTTACACAGCCCTGGTGCCAACTGGCTGGCTTCAGTTCAGTGCCATGAAATTGATGTGGTTGGCACACAAAGTCTGTTCAGGCCCTCAGAAGCTTGTCAGGTGCCAACTCCCTCCTAGGAAGGGCCAGGCTGCCAGGGGCAAGGCCATGAGCCCCATGCCCTCTCTCCACCTGCAAGTGTTCTTTGTCAGAGGACTCCGAGGAGGCCGGCTTCTCACCCAGCTTCTCTGGAAAGCTCTCTTCCCTCCAAGGCTGGCCATTCTCTCTGGTCATTAAGCACTCATTGGTGCTTTGCAGCTGATCTGAGACCCACCTGGGACGACCTGTAGGGCAGCTTAGTCACCATGCAGGATAAAAGGGCAAGCTTTACCATGCCCACCTCCTTCCATCTGCCCTTCTTGGAGAAAGGCCAGCCCAGAGGAATGGAGGAGGGACTTTTGATTTAGCTTCATGTTTTTGTTCATTCTCAAACCGCCATAGCAGTAGGATTAGGCTGAAGGAGGTGGGGGTGGGGGAACGTATGTCTCAGTACCTCTGAAAAAGCAGGGACAAGCGTGGAAAATTCTGCTTTGCTGTTGTCACCCTGGGAACTAATGCAGAGACCTGCTCTCACCAGCCCAGGCCCTGCAATGGAAGTAGGACCCTACCTAGCCAAATCCACCCTCACTCCCACCTCCCGTGGTCCACTCTCTTTTCCTCTTGTTTTAGCCACACTGGGCAGCTCTCTATCTCCCAAACACTTCTTATGTTTTGCTCTGATCCATCCTTTACCAAGAACGCCTTGAACTCCTGTCCTGAGCTCTTCTGATTTTATTTAATTTTTTAGGCCTTGGTTTTGATGTAACTTCTATTGGGAGAAGTCTTTCGTTATTTTTAGTCGGGGAGATTTCACTTTTCCCTCTTAGGGTTTCCTCTCTCTCTCTCTCTCTCTGTCTGTTTGTCTATCTCTCCCATCACTGCCTTCTGTGAATCTTGCATGTTTTTCTCTATTCTAATCCTTACTTGGGCATTGGTCATTCAAAATATGGTAAGTAGACAGAACTCTCTCTTCCTCACTTCACAGGCCTGCCCAAGCAACCAATTCTACTGGAAGTATCAGCTCAGTGGTTGGGCCTTGTTATTGCCTTCAGGGGCCACTACAATGGACTCCCAGCAGGGCATCATGCTGTGGTGTGCTGGGTTCAAAGATAATGTCTTCCTGAGGCTTTGTCTTTATCTCACTAGTTTAGAAAATTAATCAGTCAGGAGCAGCTCTGTAGCAGTGACTAGGGCCAGGCACACAATGCATGGTTAACAACTACCAAGTGAATGAATGGCAAAACTTGCTGTATGTGGAGGGTGGGGGCAGGAAGTCACCAAGCAGCCTTGGTTCGGAAGATGTTCCATGACCCTTGGCTCACAGAAATATCCCACCGAGAAAGGGTAGGAGGCCTCATTCTCTTTCTGCCCGCACTTTAGGAATCTATATATCAAGGGTGACTTTGTTTCTAAGGTAACACATTTTTTGTTTTCAGTAACAATAGCATTTCTCCCTGGATTCATTTGCCTTTGTTTGGTAACGAGAGAGACAGCTCAAGTTGTGATTTGGGCAGCACTTTGCAAGAGATGGCTCTCCATTCTTAAATGCTTTCTTATCTTTGTATTGTTCCCAAGGTCTACCATGTTCATCTTGTTTTGAAGTGGACACAAGCTGTTTCCAATTAGGAAGAACGCAACCTTTCCCCCTGCCTGTCTTCTGATTGGGTCTCACGTCCACCTTGATCGTTCCATTCCTGGCCCTGGGCTGCAAGTCAGAATCAAGTTAAAGAGTGGCTGAAAAATCTGCTTAGACAGAAAAATCAATGGGAGAGTGGGAAAAAGCAAGACTGATTTCAAACTACAGATTACCTGACTTAGGGAGAGAGCACACATGGCTTCCTCCTTTAAAGACTGCAAAGGCGGAAATTTGCAGTGTTAATTCAATAGTTGAGAGAAATGACAATAGTGATTATGTGGGAAATTTCTCCCCGTGTAATGACTGGGAGAACACACCCAGACAAGAACAGTACTCATGTTTTCTGCCATCTTTGTCTTTCTTCTCTCACTCAGTCTTCTCCTTTACTTCCTCCTTTCCTTTCTGGCTCTCCTGCTGCTCTTCCTCCACCGTGGGATCCAGGGGTCAAACTCAGTCATCAGGCTCTCTTGTCATTAATGTAATAGGTACTTATGAACCACAGCCCCCTGTTCTGGAGCTCACCAGAACCTATTGCTTCTATTTAGTTTTGTGTTTTCTAGTCATTTTTATTAATGCTAGTACCATAGGAGTGCTGAATAATTACACACACACACACACACACACACACGACACATATATAAACAGGGTTTGTGCTCATTATGGTTAAAAGCTGAACACTTACACAGAGACTTGGACAGCTGGCAACTTCAGAGGAGGAAGCTATAATAGCCACCAAGAACACAGAACTGGGCTTTTTGGTGTCTTCCTTTATTCAGAGACTCTCTGAACAGGCAGGGTTTGGAGAGAGAAAGAGAGAGGATGAGAGAGAGACAGAGACAGAGAGAGAGAGAGAGAGAGAGAGAGAGAGAGAGAGAGAGAGAGAGAGAGAGGAATGGCATTTCCTGAATGTGCAGGGGTGAGCTGGAGGCTCCAATGGAACATCAGATTAGGCTGTGTGAAGCCTAAACTTCATTTTTTTTCTTTTGAAATGAAGGAAAATTGATTGAAACTGGTTTTGGGACAGGTAAGTGGGCAGCTAGGGTTTCCCACAAGCAACTGTGGGAAGGAGCTAGCTTTTGGCCAGGTGGGAGTGGGTGCCAAGCCACAGATCCTGTCTGAGGCCCAACCTTTTCTTTTCCTTCTGCTTCTTGTAGACCGCATCCGGGTTCCAGTCCTTCCCCACGCTTTTGTGAAGCTTGATGGGGCGTGAGCCCATGTGCTTCTCCTTTACCTCACGCCTGGTGCCCACTTTGGTCCTTGAAGCTGCCAAAGCCACAGCCCTAGGTTTTGTCTGTGGACTTTTCATGATCACCTTAGCCTTAAGGAAGGATGGGAAACAGCTGAAGCATGTGCCATGACGTCATCATTCACCTCATTGTCCAGGCCCCCACCCCCCGCCCTCAGAAGATCGGGAAGTCATTGGCAGTCCACGCCAGCAGGCTGGGGTCCCCCCAGCTGCTCCCTTCTGCTGTATCAAGGTAGTGTTTCACTTTCTCTGGCTTGCCTTTCTTCTTGTCCTCACCTAGCAGCTCTGGGACCTCTAGGGCCATTATTAATCCCAATGGTGAGAATAAGACCAGTACCGCAAACTGAGTCAAATTTGAAGCAAGCTTGATTTTTATTGAGGTGCACCCAAGAGCTGACCAGCAACTGCCTCCTATGTCGGGTTAAAGAGAGCAGCCCTGAATCCATTTCTTGGGCCCCTTTTAAAGAGTAAAGTCCACAAGTAGTTTTTTTAATATAATTAAATTTTTTATTGATTTTTATTGAGCTCTACATTTTTCTCTGCTCCCCTCTCTGCCTCTCCCCTCCCCCCTCAACCCTCTCCCAAGGTCCCCATGCTCCCAATTTACTCAGGAGATCTTGTCTTTTTCTATTTCCCATGTAGATTAGATCTCAGTATGTCTCTCTTAGGGTCTTCATTGTTGTCTAGGTTTTCTGGGATTGTGATTTGTAGGCTGGTTTTCTTTGCTTTATGTTTAAAAACCACTTATGAGTGAGTACATATGATAATTGTCTTTCTGGGTCTGGGTTACCTCACTCAAAATGATGTTTTCTAGCTCCACCCATTTGCCTGCAAAATTCAAGATGTCGTTATTTTTTTCTGCTGTGTAGTAATCCATTGTGAAAATGTACCACATTTTCCTTATTCATTCTTCGGTCAAGGGGTATTTAGGGTGTTTACAGGTTCTGGCTATGCAAACAATGCTGCTATGAACGTAGTTGAGCACATGTCTTTGTGGTATGATTGAGCATCCTTTGGATATATACCCAAAAGTGGTATTGCTGGGTCCCACAAGTAGTTTTATAGAAGGGAGAATGTGGGGCAATAAGGAAATACAAACACCTTTAAAAAAACATCATGTGAGCACCCACCATGTGATGAGGAAGGGCTCAGAGAAGGGTCAGGGAGGTAAAGGTATTCTCAAAACCAAATCAAGGTCATGGGTTGGGAAAGATCAGGTTCCAGGAAACAGAGCAACTCAACTTTCACAGTAAATAGAAACTTATTTTTAAAAATACAGCGTAATGGCTCCTGCCTTCAAAATGAAGTCGGTTATGTTCCTTGCCATGAGGCCAGGAGGTGGTTTAGGTCGAGGGGGTTGTGGTTGTGGATTCGGGGACAGGAGCTCCAGAGGAGGCCGTAGGCCACATACCACCTCTGGTGGGAGGGGCAGAGGCTCAGGCTTAGGCAAGGGCACAGTTAGGGCCAACCAGAGGCTACTGCCAATGACAGCAGGGCAAGTTGGGGCTCCTCCTTCTCCCACAGCCCCTGCCGCACTAGCTTCTTCCAGCCCAGCTGCTGCAGCAGCAACTGCCTTTTCCTTCTCCTTCAGACCTAACCCAAGGCCTAGGCCCAATTCTCGAGGAGTAGCTGGCTCTTCCAGGGGAGGTCTCAGAGCAGCCATAGAACCCAGGGGTGGCCCAGGGGCCTGGGTCATTGGTGGTAGCATCAAGGGTGGTCCAGGAGTCCCAGGCAGAGGGGGTCCAACCAGGACCTGGTGTGGGGGACTCAGGGCCATAGGTCAGTGGCCACCTGCTACAGAAGAGGGAATAGACTCTGCTCTCTGTAGCACATGGAGGATGAAGGCTGCACACAGGAAAGGGCCCTCTGAGGGGCCATAGTCCCTTGACTCAGGAACATGACTTCTTGAGCTTCAGGACTGTCCCGGTGACGGTGATGAGCAGGGCCAAAGCCAACTGAACCCTCAAAAGGAGGGTCTCCCACCACGGAAGGAACTTACTGTGGCTGCATCAGTTGCCTGGGCCTCTGTGGTCTCTTGGGCCTGCTGGTACATGTTGGTGGTGATCATGGGCAGATCATGGGACCTGCATGGCCTCTACCATGGGCACCGCAGACACAGCAGTTGGGATTCTGGTCACCAAGCTCCCAGTACTTCCTGCTTCAACAGGGTCATCTCATCCTCCATTTCTTTCTAGCATTTCTTGCTGGTCTTGCCTGCGAGGCTGACACTAAGCCCCAAGGCCACAGGCCCTCCTGCCACGGAAGTCCTGGAGCCACCCGGCCCCAGCCATTGCTGATGTCGTCCACCTTTGCTGCCACTCTCAGCTGCGCCTGCAGGTCCTACGGGTCCTACATTGGTCCAGCCTCTGGGTCCTCCCTTGGCTTCATCTTGACCTCTCTTACTCACGAAGACTTAATATTTCTAGGTGTCATTTACAAAGGTGTAAAACGGAGAGCAAAGCCTTGTGAGCGCTTTGGTTTAAGGCACATGTAACTAGATAAATGACATCTGAATAAACTCCAGCTCCCATTGCACCTTAATGTGGTCCACGCTGACTTCCCAACAATCTTTAAGACCACAGGGGTCTTAGTTTACTTTCTGTAGCCGTGAAAAAATACTAACCAAAACCAGTTTTGGGGGGGAAAAGGGGTTTGTTGGGCCTGCCGGTTCCGTCCAGTCCGTCACTGAAAGAAGCTGCAGCAGGCACTCACGGCAGGGAGCTGGAGGCAGGAACCGAACTCTGGAGGGGAGCTGTTTACTGGCACCACGTACATGGCTTGTTCGGCCCACTTCCTTATGCAAGCCAGGACCTCTTACCTGAGTGGGGCACCTTCCTTAGTTTACATCAATCTGTAATCAAGAAACGCCCTACAGCGTTCACAGGCCAAGCCAATGAAGGCAATTACTCAGCTGGGTCCCTCTTCCCTGGTGACTCAAGTTGGTGTCAAGTTGACAAAACTAGCAAAGGCATGGCTTGACATTTGGTTTTTACCTACTCATGAGACTTTTTTTTTTTTCCTGGCGTGTGAATGCCATGTCTTTCAGTGGTGAACCTCGTTTCTCTGTCTTCTCCAGGCTTCTCGGTAAAACCCTTACACAGTCATGTTTTGGAACAGTCAAGTGTTAATTGTAACTAGATGACATAATGCCACTATGCCTAGAGCACCAGGACTTGGGGCTGGCAGCCGATGATGTCTGCATCTGTCTAACTCATGGTGGACTTCAAAGCGGCTGTGCAGCAGGGGCTCAGAAAGGCAAAAGAGAAGCCTGGTTTTGGGAATGACCTTGTCGAAAGGGACCGTTTCCAGGAAAGGATGCTTTAGTCTATGCGTCGCTGCCACCCTGAAGGACAGAGTGGAGCAGGATGCCCAGGGGAAGGGAAAGAAGTAGGAGAATGGTGTGGGACATGGTGGCAGCCATATTGTGGGATCCGGGTAGTGGTAGATAGGAAAGCTGTGGCCAGAATGACGTCATCAGCAGTCATGTGACTCCCATGAGCATTTTATCTCTGGAGGAAAACTTCTGAAAAGTGCAATACAGAGACTGACCAAACAACCATGGACCCTGTGTAGGACTGACCTAGGCACTCTGCATATATGTGACAGTTGTGTAGCTTGGTCCTACTGTGGGACTCCTAACAGTGGAAACGGGCTGTCTCTGACTATTTTACAGGATTTTGGGACTCTGCTCCTCATACTGGGTCACCTTGCTCAGTCTTAGTACATGGGGAGGTGCTTAATTTGACTGCAACTTGCTATGCCATGTTTTGTTGCTATTCATGGGAGACCTGCCCTTTCCTAAACAGAAACAAAGGAGGAGTGGATTGGGGGATGGGAACAGAGGGGTTGGGGAGGAGGGACTGGGAGGAGATGAGGGAGGGGAAACTTTGGCCAGGATGTAAAATAAATAAGTGAGTGAGTAAGTAAATAAATTAATAAATTTATTAAAAAAACAAACCAAAAACACATCTGTGGGAGTTTTATTTGGCATTCTTGCCATGGTTGAAATGATAACTAATATGTGCATAGATTCTACTGCAATCCCCTGGTATCCACAAAGGAATGGATCCAAGGGCCCTGAAAATACCAAGCTATGCAGATGCGTATGCTCCTTGTAAAAAATACTTAGTATTTGCATACAGCCTACACACACCCTCCCACACACGCTAAACTCTCTCCTAACACTGTGTCAGTGCTATGCAAATCATTTCATACTATATTATTTAGAGAGCAACAAGAAAAGGTACAGGTACAAGTGTTGGTTTTCTTTTTCATTTTTTTTTTTTTAAAGCTGAGCTTGGTTGCCAGCGCAGTTATGGAACCTGTAGGCATGGGGGCGCCGACTGTGTCTTCTTTGGAACTGATGCAGAGAGAAAGCATCCTCTGAGTTCCTCTGCTGCGTGTCTGTCCTGTGATCCCATAGTGATTAGCTCTGCTAGCTCCTGCTGCCATTCTCAATCGAGGGTGGACAGGCGAGCTTTCGGAGCCTGAGTGTGAGTGGACCCGCTTCTATAGCATCTCCTTCTACTCCAGTTAGCATCTTCCCTGTGCTTCCTTCCCATTGGTCATCTGCTAAGGCGGTCTGGATAGGCCACCCTCCCACCCATTGGCTCATTTGTTTGAGTACTTGATCTTCAGATGGCGGTGATGTTTTAAGAGATTACAGAACCTTTGGTACTTGTGGCCTTGAAAGTTAGACAGGGGACCCTGGAGGTGGGCCTTGAACGTTTTATGCTTCTCTAGTTCTAGCCCAGAGTTCTCTGTTTCCACCAAGAGGGGTCTCCACCATACACTTCTACTGCCGTACCTTCCCTGACATGATGATGGATTATAACAGTGAACCCAAAGAAGTTGTTTCAGGTATTTTGCCACAGTGACAAGATGAAAGATTTATATATTCACCTAAGGGTCAAAATCTTGCTGTGGGCCTGCTCTAGGTCATGTGGGTTTGGGTGCTTGGGTGGAGCAGAAGGATCCCTTCAATTCAGAGTGAACGTTCTGATGGATTGTTTCCATTCTACTCCACTGAGCCCAGAGTGTTCTATGCTGGAGGGGACAGACAGGCATCGGCTGTCAGGGGCGATTTCATTCCAGGTTATCAGATGGGCTCTATTTTCGGGCCTGCCCATCACTCCATCTTACATGGTGGAACCCAGAGTTCCCCATGTGCTCAGATCCCAGCTGTCACAGTAGTATATTTTCAACCACACTTAGTGTGTACCCAAAATCCAGGGGAGAAAGGGAAACTCTTGGAGCTGGTAATGTTGAAGTGGGGGTGGAGAGCTATGTGATGGAGATCTGCATAGACATCTGTCAAGTGACACACATGGTCAGTTGAGTGTTTTTGGAGACCCCTGGGAATTTTCTGGTCTAATAGGAATTTTGGAATTTCCTAGGTCTAATTCAAAACAGTAACGGGAAGGAGATAGGGATAAAGATGAGCCCAGGTTTTGGCCATTTGGTCAGGAAGTGAAGTTCTCAGATCACTGTGTCCTCACGCTGTCAGGCATGCTGGGAAATGCAGATGCAGGAAGCCTGAGCAAGGGCTGGGCTGGGGTTCTGGGACAGCAGAGTGGCATTATAGGTGGGAAAAGAGTAGTGTCCCCTAAGATGGGCCATCAGCACATTTGATCCCCGAGACACTGATGCGTCTAGATGTGTCCCCTGGAGACCTGTCTACCCATTGGACCATTAGGACGTTAGTCTCCCAAGGGAAATGAGTGGCTCAGCATTGTGGGGAGGCTGCGGTTCACATTGGTTCTGTACAGCAACTTCTCCTAGCTGCTACTTTTAAGATTTTAGTGATCGTGTTAGATATTCTATTCATTTCCACACCGTCTTTCCTGTCTGTAGCTGGATCACTGGGTTTTTGTTGTTCACAGTAAACTATCATAGAGCGGCTGCTCCTGCCTGTTGATTGAACGCACTGCCTTCCCGTGCTTGGTGAGGCTGGAAGAGACTGATTGATTGCCTCCCCAGGCCAGTCTTCAGCAGTTGTGTTAGTGCTCCACATTAAGGGGATACCAGAGAGATGTTGCCGAGAGTTGAGAGCTCTTGTGAAAGCGAGAGGACCTGAGTTCAAATCCTCAGCTCCTATGTAGAAGCCAAACTCGGTCGCATGTGTCAAGAACCCCAACATCTGGGGCTGGAGACAGATAGAGCCCTGGGACTCATTGCCAATTTAGGCCAAGCTGTGAGCTTCAGGTTCAGTGAGAGACCCTGCTTTGCAGAAACAAAGTGGATAGCAATAGAAAATGCTCAGTATACTCCTCTGGCTTCTGCGAGCTCACATACCAGTGTGTACATCTGCAGAAACATGCATACACATAACACACACATATGCACGTGCGTGCACACCTCCAAAAGATTTTGAAATGGAAATGCCTTGCTGTGGGAGGAGGCAGTACCCTGATTTCTGAGTTACAGTGCTCCAATGAGCCATTGTTGCTAGGAGCTAAGTTGAGGAATACTGATGAGAAATAATGTCCTGTTTTCAGAAACCTTTGGAGCTATCTCAGGGCAAAGTGGCTTATGAGCCACTGCAGAACCCTAGAGGGCATTCTGTCACCTCACTGACACTGCGTTTTGTTTTTGAGATACAAGTGTGGATGGACAGGCCTCCAGCTTCCAAATGTGTGACGCATATGTGGCCTGGGCAGGGACTTCTGTCAAGATGTAGTATCTTGAACTTAACTTCTACCTTCCAAAAATCTTAAACATCTTTTCCCACATGTCTTTTTGTTTGTTTGTTTTTGCATCCCAACCAAAGTTTCCCCTCATTTGGCTCCTCCCAGTTCCTTCCTCCAACCCCGACATCTCCCCCCCCATCCACTCCTCCTCCATTTCTCTTCTGACACAGACAGCCTCCCTTGGATATCAGCCAGCCATGGTATATTGAGCTGCAGTGAGACTAGGCACCTCTTTTTCTATTAAGACTGGATGAGGCAATCTAGTAGGGGGAATACGTCCTAAGAGTAGGCAGCGGAGTCAGAGACAGCCCCTGCTCCCACTGTTAGGAGTTCCACAAGAAGACCAAGCTACACAACTGTAACACACATACAGAGGGCCTAGGTCAGTCCCATGCAGGCTTCCTGGTTGTCTCTTCAGTATCTGTGAGCTCCTATGAGCCCAGGTTAGTTGTTTCTGTAGGTTTTCTTGTGGTGTCCTTGACCCCTCTGGCTCCTACATGGTTTTTGCTTGATCCCTGAATGATGGGGCAGGTATAATTCTTGAACCCCTGTAAAGTGACAGGTATAAGAATCCCTGTTTCCTACGTGGGGTACCAAGACTCAGAGGAGAGCTTCTCCCGATCCACACACTCATGGCTGGCAGAGTGGAGTTCGGGCTCTTCTTTCCCGATTTCCAGGCACTTGGCTGTCTTGGCAGATGCAAATGATTAAAGAGCCAAGACACTTTATTTGGAAGCAGTGAGGGATTCTAAAAATAGGCTCAGCGCTGTTCCTCTAATTTGAAAGAGTAAAGGAACTGAGTCAAATAGGACTGAGAGACATGAGCGGTCTCATTGTATCAATTTCCATCTACTTTGGTAATAATAATTGAAGCCGTAATTATATGTTAATTAAAAATGCTTGAGATTTGGTGCAAAATCAAAATGACATACCAACTTGGCTTCCAAATGAGATACTCATGGTAAACCAAGATTTTGTAAGAATGATTAAATGAAAAGAAATGAGTGTAAGTGTCAAAGGCTGTGTTAGGAAGGGTTGATTGTGACCTCACATTGCTGCTGGGCTGGATGAGGTGTAAATGTCCCAGCCACCCAGACCTGAATAATCACACAGAAACTATATTAATTATAACACTGCATTGGCTTAGGTGCATTTCTAGCCAGTTCTTACATCTTAAATTAGCCCATTTCTATTAATTTGCGTACCACCATGAGGCTGTGTTCTACTGGTAAAATTCCGGTGTCTGTCTCCTTCAGCAGCTACATGGCATCTCCCTGACTCCCTCTTCTCTCTTCCTCTATCTCTGCTTGGATTTTCTGCCTTGCTATATTCTGCCCTATCATAGGCCAAAGCAGCCTCTTTATTAACCAATGGTAACAAAACATATTCACTGAATACAGAGGAGACTCCCACAACAGTGGGGAGAAGGTGTTCATGGATGTCTGGACTTACCCAAATGTCAGCTGGCTTTCCACCCCAGGGAACTTGGTGTTTTAATGTGTTACTTACAATAATGGTCTGAAAATGCATCAACCTACAAATTTGGTGAAGACTTATTTGTTAAAAAATATGACTTACAGAAGATAAAAGGAATAGCAGCATAATAAGATCCAGTCAACTTTTTACAGCTTCAATATTTGTGAATATTATGCCATTTTAAAACATATTACATACATAAGTAAATATTTAACAGCCATCTAACCACCCACCCACCCACCCTATCTATTCTCTCTCTCTCTCTTCCTTTCTATCTTGGAAGAGGGTAGGGTGCTATAGGGGAAATTCCAAACACCGTGTTACTCACTTGAGAATCCATCTGTATATACCTCTGGCAAATAAAAAATAAAGAGCCTGAGAGCTGGGGATGTAGGGCGGTTAGCAGGGTATTTGCTTGGCATCCAGTAAACCCTGGGTTTGATCCATAGCACTTCGTAAAATTGGCCACGATCGTGAATGCTTATGATTCCAACACTAAGGAGGTGGAGGCAGGTAGATTAGAAGTTCAGGTTTATTCTTGGATACACATTTGGGGCCAGCCTGGGACTCTTGAGACCCTATCTAAACACACAGAAGAAATAAATAAATGAAAAAAGGAAGGAAGACAGGAAGAAAGGAAGGAATAAAGAGAAAGAAAGAAGGAAAAGCACTGCATAGAGTTGCATGAATTCCAGGTTGAAAGTTTCATGATTATCTCAGAACAGGAGCTCTTTGTTCCAGATTCTTCAGAACAGAACATGCTCGGGACATCGTACTTGGCTGGCCCATCTCTATGCCTCCAATCTATGGGACTTCTTGTTCTCCTGTAAGAGAAGACAATTAGGGAGAGGGGCTTGATTAGACTTAGGTATTTAAAAATACTTCATAAATGAAAGTTTATGCTAGGTTTAGTTTCAACATTTTGAAAGATTCTGTTTCCTAAGTGCCACTTTCCAAGACCTAACTCATGGGCAACACTGAAATTCTGAGTAATGACATTGAGATAATGACACGTGACATGCTCGCTTGCTTCATGTTGGGAGCCAGTGCTTGGGGATCAGTACTGCTGAACCATGAGAGAGAACCACTATGTACCCCAAATGAGTGCCCAAAATCTCTTACTCAAAGGCAGAGAGAAGGTTCCAACATTGGGTTCATTTTTATCTTGTTTTACATTTAAATTTAAAAAAAAATCTTCATTTTCTCATGGCAGTTCGTTGGCAGTATGAAACAGACTTGGAAGGATTAGGAAGTAGTAGGGCATGGTGGTGCATGCTTACATTTCCAACACTTGGGACAGTAGAGTTCAGGAGGATCAGGAGCTCAGGGCCAGACACAGCTGTGTAGATGTATAACCTGGGCTACATGAGTGTATGTTTAACAAAAAGAAGCTAGCAGTTGCTTTAAGTGACTCCAAGTCTCTAGAAAATATACTTAAGTACAGATATAAACATTTAGAAGTAGTGCTCTAAGGAATTTGATAATCCAGAAGCATCAAAATATTACAGAGGTAGTTGATTTAATGATTGATTTCTTTTATCAGATATCCTTAAATGATATCATGGTTACCAAATCTCTGGACTTTTTTTTCTTTTTAATTTTTTTTGCATTTACTTAGTGTGTGTGTGTGTGTGTGTGTGTGTGTGTGTGTGTGAATGCGTGTACATGACACATATGTGGAGGTCACAGGGCCACTCGGAGGAGTCAGTTCTCTCATCCCACTATGTGGGTTCTGGGGATAAAATTTAGATCATTAGACTCAGAGGTCTGACCCTTTATCCCCTTGAACCATCTTGCTGGCCCCAGCCTGGGCTTTTTATATAACTTTATTATTTTACTTATTTAGATTTTCCATGAGGACACAGCAGTAAGCTCTATTCAGGGATTTTATTTCCTGCCTTCCTCTGTATGTCAAGATAGGCTCCGTTAGGGCTGGGTTTCCTTTTCACACCCTAGAGGTTACTCACTGCTGAAGAAATGATCTCTATGCTTCCCTCTTCCCTAAAAACAATTGGGCAAACTACATACAATGAGTGTCTTATGCAACTCTGATGGAGCTTGGGAGCTTGGAGAGGTAGATCTATCATTATTAGAAATGACACACTGATATCTGGCATAATATGCTACTGTTTATACAATGTATATGTCTAAAACTTCTGTTTTCAGAAACCCAAAGAATTCTTGTGAGTTCTAGGGAGCCGAATTGAAGGATCCACCTTAAACAGGTCAGATACATCCCCCTCAATTCCCTGGTCCTAAAATTTTTTTTCCTTAACTTAACTTTGTCCTCTGTTCTGCTAATACCTTAAACAGGTGTAAGAGACACCAGACATTTCCATACCACAAACACCGGACAGGAGCAAAGAGACCAACTATGCCAGGACGTGACCAGCACCCAACCTTTTCAGGTTCCCCCCAAAGACGATGCCCACAAATAAGCAGGAAGAAGTCTTAAGAATCCACTGCCCTAATTCTTTTAACCAGTGGTGCCTAACCTCCCACCTTTTTATTATAAAAAAGGGATGGGAATGTAATGATCTGTCTCTTTAAGAGAGAAGCCACTCCCACTCCCTCCCCTATCTGCTGAGGCAAGCTGATCTTCAGCTTCCAGCCTGAGTTCTCTCTCCTTTCTGTCTCCCTCTTGGAGAGGCAGCTTCTGTCCCTCCCTTTTCTCCTCTCTCTCTCTCTCTCTCTCTCTCTGCTCTTCTCCCCTCTCTTCCATAACCACTAAATAAATATCCAACCTCAAAAAAAAAAAAAAAAAAAGAAAAGAAAAAGAAAAGACACCCTGATGGTCCACACAGTGTCACTTTCCTTTGTGAGACTCAGACTTCTAGGGTCTACATGCGAGAGGGGAAATAGATAGCACAAATCAGACACCCTGTCAGGCAGAGCGAGAACAAGCCATTTGGGACAATTTAGTTAAGGGACAGAGAACACACAGCAATTTATCAAATCATTAAGACTTCAGTAAATAAATTGTTCGTAAGATGTCTCAATGAGCAAATAATGTTAGATGGACTTCATACAAGAGGGTTGGATGCTAAGACTAAAAAACCAAACAAACCACTTTTGATATTTAAACAAGCTATCTTCACTGCCCTGGCAGACTTAAGGACCCAGGGATGATGCATTTCCTGTTATGTTTAGCTAACCAAAGCTTTATTGTAGTGCATATTTGCAAAAAATTAGCAATAATAAATAAGAAATAAGCCTCTTTGTTTCATTGGCGGAGAAAGTTCTGAAACTCATGGACTAATCTCACCTGACCTGACATTTCTTCTCACTTTCAGCCATTTCCCCAGCACATTGATTCTTTATATTTTATTCTCAGACACATCAGTTAATTAGCTAATCTGGATTTCGATTCACGCATATTAAAAACCATCTCTTTTTTTGAGCTCACAAAACCCCCTTATGTGAAATAAATGGCATTATGTCCAAAAGAATGGTGTTAGATTATCTTTTACTTTGGAAGAAAAGGAGGTAATTAGTTTGATATATATTTTTCATTCATGAATGTTAATGCCATTTTCACAGCAGGAAGAAAGGTGAATGGCTGTGCCCAGGCACTGCTCCTGGATTTTGTGGTTCTGACATTATAGAAAAGAGTTTGGGGAAGTGAGACAGGATAAAAGGGCCTCAGTTGAATATGTGGGCAAGCAGTGTTCTTAATACTTTAACAAAATCTAACAAAGTTCGCAATTCATAGAGCGTTTCTGAAAAGCTGCCAAGAGGGATATTTTCAATAGATTGGTGGAATGAGGAATCAAATGTATATTATTTTGGAAGAGATTGGAGTTTAATGCAGCCTTTGCCCAGGTTAAATTTATATCAATAAAATGCCAGGTAGAGAAAGGGACCATTTAATTTCCGGCCCACAGAGGACACACAACATCTCTAGAAAGGATGAAGCCCACGTGGGTTACCCTTTTTAGGCCTCTGTGCTCCTTTTCAAAAGCAGCCTGGGAAATTTCTGCCATCCTTTGGAGTTCGAGGCTGTGGCAAAGCTGCGGTCAAATGTGATGGATTGCCCAGCCAATTTGCTTGAAGTTTGTGGTTCATTAATCCTGCTTTTTTGAATTTCAAAGGACCGGAGTGATGTCATTTGGAATGTAGATCACAGAAAATTAATGGTGTTCCTTGGTCAGAAGCGAACAGGGAGACAATGAGACCCAGAAGAAAGGGATGGGTGATGGCTGAGGAGCAGGGGGTTCGGTTTCCACCGAAATCTGAAGCCTCTGGGCCCTTCAGATCTCCAGGCCTCCCACTCCCCACTAGGCCTAGGGATGCGGCTTTGAGGGATTGCCCTGCACCTTGTGGGAGAACACAGTGCCGTTTCTTCAGCACTCAGAAGCCTCTGAAGTCTATTCAGTGCCGCAGACCTGCCTTGTGTCTGGCCCTAGGTCCTCAATCCACCACCCTTTCTGTGCCAGGAGTTTTAAAGGTGCCGTTGAGATGATGGGGACCCTGCCTATTTGGATGCGACTCTTCCATCGCATGCTTCCCACGCTGGGACCCCGGCGGAGTGGCAGAAGGGAGACTGAATCATTGCCAGAGACACAGGCTGGGAAAGCGGGCTCAGAGAAGGTCCTGGGAAAGCGAATGGGTGTCTAAGGAGCATCCCAGCTGCTAAGCTGGGAGCTAGCGGCAGTCTCATAGCTCATTGGGTTTCTACAGCCGTTGTCTGTGACACTGCTGAAATGGAGTGTTTGGCACGAAACGGTCACACAACAAGGACTTCCCGAATAAAACTAAGTGAAACAATGGCAACAACAAAACTTCCACAATAGCTCAGCAAGATGGTGACAATGTGCTTTTTTCTTTCTTTCTTTCTTTTTTTTGACAATCTGCTTTTAAAGTGAGGAAACAGAGTTAAGGCTGCGCTCAGGACAGCAGGAGAACTGCTCTCTGAGCCTTTGTGAACTGCGAACAATGCTCCTCAGATGTCATTTCTCCATGATCCACCACGGAAGCCCCGGACTCTGGAAGTGCCTGAAATACTGTTTAAGTCATTGATTGATAGCATATATGAAAGGCTCTTGGTATCCCAGCAGGACTGTCATCTTTTATGAGGAGAGATGAAGGTTCATTCATAAGCACACTATCCATGGCACAGGGTGAGCCGTTTACCCTGCGTAAGAAAGTTGAAGTTTATCAGGTATTAAAAAAAAAGGTAATGAGGCAGGCAGAGGTGGTGGACACTTTTGATCCCAGCACTTGGGAGGCAGATGCAGGCTGAGGGAGGCTGATCTCTGAATTCTAAGCCAGCCTGGTCTACTGAGTGAGTTCCAGGACAGCCAGGGTTACACAGAGAAACCCTGTCTCAACAATAAAAAGGTAATGAGATTGTGCAGAATAATTTTCCCCTTGGAAATCTTAACTTTGGCTTTAAGGCCTTGATTCAAAACATTAGGATTCAAATTTACTGATGTTTATTGGGTAGGAATATAAATTGAGGGAGTGAAAAACTTTGTTTTGGCAGTGCAGGCCGTGGTTCTATTTCACACTAACTGATCTGATGTGGGTGGTAGTTTTTGTTGCTTGTATGTTTATTAGTTTTCGAGCATGCTTTTAACTTGATAGCATGTTCTATGTCCCCCCCAAACAGTAATTAGACTTTTACTTTAAACACATTTAGGACATGACACCTGTACTTCAAGATAGAATAAAAGTAATTTTGTAAAAAAATTTTATGCATTCTCATTTGGGTCCCTTTCTTGGAAATCGTCACTAAAAAAGGTGGTCAATAAACTGTAGCTTTCAGTATCTTCTAAGTGCAAAACCTTGGAAAGAAGCCTCTGCCTTCCTTCTCCCTGGGCTCCATGTAGAGAAAACCTATGTGGTTGTATTTCCCTTATTATTTGAGGCTTTCATACAGGTGTATAATATATTTCAATCAAATATACCCTCCATCTTCCCGTCTCTATAATCCATCTCTTGTCTCCACCCCTGTTTTTCCTTTTTGCAGTTTATAAGGTATTAATGTTGTAATACATATAAATTTAAAGAAGCCAAAAATACTACTTATTATCTTTGGTATATCATACTGGTCTTGTTGCTGTTACTTGGTATTTGTATGGTTTCCACCACCCTCCCTCCCATAGTTTGGCTAAGCAATGCTGCTGCAGGGTTGATCTGCTTGTCAGTTCTCCTGTTGTAGAGAGGCCACTTGTTTGTCTCAGCTTCCCAGCCCCAAAATAACCACACAGAAACTATATTATTTAAATTATTTAAATCACTGCTTGGCCCATTAGCTCTAGCTTCTTATTGGCTAACTCTTACATTTTAATTTAACCCATCTCTATTAATCTGTGTATTACCATGTGACTGTGGCTTACCAGATAAAGTTCCAGCATCTGTC
Source organism: Ondatra zibethicus (assembly GCA_004026605.1). NCBI lineage: Eukaryota > Metazoa > Chordata > Mammalia > Rodentia > Cricetidae > Ondatra > Ondatra zibethicus. Next base: position 54,762 of record PVIU01011043.1, read on the forward strand.
TCTGGTGGGGCCACATGGCTTCTCTCAACTCTGTCTTCTTTCTCCCAGCATTCGGTTTAGTTTTCCCTGCCTACCTCTATTCCCTGCACAGGCACAAGACAGTTTCTTTATTAACTAATGGTATTCACAGCATACAGAGGGGAATCCCACATCACCTCCCCTTTTCTGTTTAAATAAAAAGGAAGGTTTTAACTTTAACATAGCAAGATTACATACAACAAAACAGGTATCAAGCAAGAATTACAGTTACAATACTTATATCTACTTTATCTTTTATCATAGCTAAGGAACACAATAACTATATATTCTTCAACTCCATCAAAGACTCCAGAAGGATATAATATTACCTAAGTAAATAGGAAGTGCGTTGTAAGCAACTTCCAAAACTCTAGAACTGACAGAGACATCTCGCTGCCTGGACAGTCACCCAAAGTTCTTCTGTACCGTTGGGGCATCCATCTTCAACCCACAGGCCCATAGTATCCAGCAGACTTTTCCACAAAGTGGGAAATTTCAAAGACAGTTCTGCCTATATTGGCATTTATCAGTCACTTTCTTCTGTGTCCTGCAGAATGTCTTGCAGTCTTTTTTATAAAACAGGAACCCTGAAGGATTGTCTCACCTTTAGGCAAGTTGAACAGTCATTTCTCTGTGGACCTTGCATGTCTAGTTCATAAAGAAGTTCAGTCAAGAGCAGTTTCTTGCCCAAATAGCTAACCAGCTCTATGAGGAGACTCTTTGATGCCCATCTTCCTCTTGAAGTAGACTGGTGCTGCCAGGAGCAGATGTGTCTCATAGTCATGAAAAGTATTAAACTCTTAAAACATTTTAAATGTTATATTCTGAAGGTCTCTGAAAGATTTGAAGAATAACCTATATAACTGAAATATATCTCTATATATCTAGAAAACCTAACTAACATGACTACAAGAATGACAATTAGAGATGATTATCTATTAACCTATATTTCTTAATTATATATTACATTTTTAAATGAGCTTCACAAACATAATACCTTAATCAAGAACAGAAATATATATATAACAAAATTGACTTTAAATTTGTATCAATAAACCAAGATCCATACCAATGCAAATTATTCATATCTATAGCATATCCCCCTTTAAGTGTAAACAAACATTTTTAAACAATCATTTAGGGAATTTGGGCTTAGTTCTCTCCAAACAGCTTCCTGCTTTTTGTTGGATGAAGTAATTTTTGGGGGAGTTCACAGCAACCTTTTGGGGGGTCTTGGTCCCCCACATTAGTCTGGAAGGACTCCACAGTTTCTCATCTTCTGTGGAAACAAAAGAAGAACCTCTTTTCCAAAGCAATAAATCCTTGGACTCAAATTTTAGAATCAAGATACCTTTAAAATATATGTGCTGGTTTAGCTTAACAGCCTATATGATGAAATGTCTTTCTGTACTTAGCTCCTTCACAGTAAAAAATTTCAAAGAAAACACAATAATATACATAATCCAGACTCTCTGTATATATTTCATCTTTATGTGGCTTATTTTTCTTTACTCCTTTTAATCTATGACTGTCTGTACTCTGTCTCTTTAAAGACTTTGTTATATTTTAAAAAAACATTTATTTCTTTTTATAACTCTGTACTCTTTTTCTTCTCTCTCCCAAGCCTATGTATATTTATCCAACACTGTGATTCATTTAGAGTTCTTTTATGTCTGAATCTGTCCTATTGTGTATCTGTAATTCTTTTTTGTCCCGCAACATTTCTTAAAATGTTAAGCACTTCTAAGGTTGCTTTGCCTTGTGTCTCCACCCAGTCCAATATCGGGCAGAAGTCTGTTTAGCATGAGCTATGGTCACAGCCCCATATTCAGGCACACAATTGGTCTATGTTGCCATTAAGCAAGTTGTAGCACTCTGCTCACAAACCCCATTTAAATGCTCTGTAGCCAGACCTCCCAAAAGAATCAGAGCTGTTTGTGCTGGCAGCACAGCCCAGGAAGCTGCCATTTCTAAACTGTGCTTTTTTTCTGCTACTGCTGAATCAGGAAAACCTCTCTTAAAGGATCTGCATCATGTTGCCAGCTGAAAGACAAAATGCAGCTAAACTTTTTTTTAAAATGTGTTTAGAGTTCTTTTCCAAACTTTCTAAGGTTTTATGTGGATGTAGTCGACCACATTGGAGTGCCAATTTGTTGTAGGGAGGCTGCTTGTTTGTCCTGGCTGCCTAGCCCCAAAGCAACCATACAGAAACTATATTATTTAAATTATTTAAATCACTGCTTGGCCCATTAGCTCTAGCTTCTTATTGGTTAACTCTTACATCTTAATTTAATCCATTTCTATTAATCTGTGTATTGCCACGTGGCTGTGGTTTACCAGGTAAAGTTCCAGTGATTGTCTCTGGTGGGACTACATGACTTCTTTTAACTCCCTCTTCTTTCTCCCAGCATTCAGTTTAGTTTTCCCCACCTATTTCTATTCCCTACATAGGCCCAAGACAGTTTCTTTATTCACCAATGGTATTCACAGCATACAGAGGGGAATCCCACATCATTCTCCCCTGTCCTCACAACCAGGGTGAACTCTCCAGCATTGCCTAGGCTAATTCACCTCTGGCAGCAATGAGTGAGGGGGGCCTTTTCTTCTGCTTTCTCACACCTACACCATCAGGGCCAGCTCTATTGTGTTAACCCTGAGAGGTATAGGGGGTCCTTCTTCCAAGTGCTGCAGTTGGTGAAGCTCAGGGACAGCTCTCCTGTTCTTATGACCCAATGGCCAGCTTCTCTGCCTGTCTCAGGCATTAGTAGGCAGAGAGGTGGTCGTGGGGGAGGGACAAACTTAACCATAATAGAAGCAATATAAAGCAAGCAGATTGACAACATCAAATTAAATGGAGAGAAACTCAAAGCATTTCCACTATAATCAGGAACAAGACAAAGTTGTCCACTCTCTCCACATCTATTCAATATAGTACTCGAAGTTCTAGCTAGAGCAATAAGACAACTAAAGGAAATCAAGGGGGTACAAATTGGAAATGGAAAGGAATAAGTCACAATATCATTATTCGCAGATGATATTATGGTATACATAAGTGATCCTAAAAATTCTACCAGAGGAATCCTATAGCTGATAAATACCTTTAGTTATGTGGCTTGACACAAGATTAACATACACACACAAAATCAGTAACCCTCTTATATACAAATGATGAGTAGGCTAAGAAAGAAATCAGAGAATCAACACCCTTTACAACAGCCTCAAATAATATAAAATATCTTGGTGTAACTCTAACCAAGCAAGTGGATGACCTATACGACAGGAACTTCATTTTCTTGAAATAAGAAATTGAAGAAGATATCAGAAAATGAAAAGATCTCTCATGCTCATGGATTAGTAGGATTAACATAGTAAAAATGGCCATTTTAATAAAAGATATCTACAGATTCGATGCAATCCCCATTAAAATTCTAACACTTCTTTTTTTTTAATAGATTTATTGAGCAATACATTTTTCTCTGCTCCCCTCCCTGCATTTCTCCTCCCCTTAAACCCTCTCCCATGGTCTCCATGCTCCCAATTTACTCAGGAGATCTTGTCTTTTACTACTGCCCATGTAGATTAGATCTATGTATGTCTCTCTTAGGGTCCTCATTGTTGTCTAGGTTCTTTGGGATTGTGAATTGTAGGGTGGCTTTTTTTTCTTTATTCTAAAACAATTATTTACAGATCTTGAAAGAACAATACTCAGATTCATATGGGAAAATAAAATAACCCAGGATAGCTAAAAAAAATTCTATACAATGAAAGACCTTCCAGATGTATCACCATACCTGACTTCAAGCTCTACTACAGAGCTATAGTAATAAGAACAACATGGCATTAGCACAAAAACAGACAGATGGATCAGTGGAATTGAATCGACCCGGAATAAATCCACACACCCATGGATACCTGATTTTAGACAAAGAAACCAAAACTATACAATGAAAAAAATGATGGGGAAGCTCTGTTAACCAATTACGCCTAGTTAAGGCGTGGCTACTTGTAGCCCAGGAAGAAAAACTGAGATGGACCAGGTGCGCACCCTCTCTGGGTGACTCCAGCTGGACACAGAGGAACTCCGACTTCCCATTCTTGTGGCGTGAGTTTCCCCTTATAACAATTAAAAATGTAATTGTTTATCTTTAAGATGGCCTGGTTATTTCCTGAATCGAGCTAGCTTCTACACAAAAAGATAGCATCTTCAACAAATGGTGCTGGTCTAACTGGATGCCTGCATGTAGAAGAATGCAAATAGATCCATATCCATCAACCTGCACAAAATTCAAGTCCAAGTGGATCAAAGACCTCATCATAAAGCCAGATACACTGAACCTGATAGAAGAGAAAGTGAGAAATAATCTTGAACATATTGCCACAGTAGACAACTTTTAAATAGAATACCAATAGTATAGACATTAAGATCGACAATTAATAAATGGGACTTCATGAAATTGAAAAGTTTCTGTAAGACAAAAGACACCATCAATAAGACAAAACAGTAGCCTACAGAATGGGAATAGATCTTTACCAACCCCACATCCAACAGAGGCCTAATCTTCAAAATATATAAAGAACTCAAGACACTAGACATCAAAAAACCCCCAAACAATCCAATTAAAAATGGATACCTAAACAGAATTTGCAACAGAAGAATCTCAAATAGCAAAGAAACACATAAGGAGATGTTTAACATCCTTAGCCATTAGGGAAATGCAAATCAAAACAACTCTGCGATCCCATCTTACACCTGTCAGACTGGCTAAGAGCAAAAACAAAGTGACAACTCATGCTGGAGAGGTTGTGAAGCAAGGCAAACATTGCTGGTGGGAGTGCAAACTTGTACAGCCACTTTGGAAGCTGTGTTCATTTCTCAGTAAACTGGGAAACAGTCTACTTCAAGACTCAGCTATACCACTCTTGAGCATATACCCAAAGGATGCTCAATCATACCACAAGGACACTTGTTCAACTATGTTCATAGCAGCTTTATTCATAATAGCCAGAACCTGCAAACAACCTAGATGCCCCTCAACTGAGGAAGAGATAAAGAAAATGGTACATTTACACAATGGAGTATTTATTATTCAGCTATTAAAAACAAGGACACTAGGAAATTTGAAGGCAAATGAATAGAGCTAGAAAAAATCGTGAGGTAACCCAGAACCAGAAAGACAAGCATGGTATGTACTCACTCATAAGTAGATATTAGCTGTAAAATAAAGGATAGCTATGGTACAATCCACAGACCCAGAAAGACTAGGAATGAAGGAGGGTTCATGGTGGGCACATCTGGATATCCCTAGGAAGGGGAAATAGAAGAGACTTTGTGAGTGGACTGAGGATGGGGGTGGGGGATGGGAACATGAATCATTAGGTTGTGGGTAGGGGGAACAAAGGGGATAGAGTACTGAAAGAGACTACTGGACATGGGGAGCATTCGGTGTTAGGTAAAATCTTGGCACAAGGGCATCTACAAGGAGGACCTCAGTTAAGACTTCAAGTAACAGGAGATAAGCAGCTTAAACTGATCATCTCCTGGGACCAGATTGGTCCCTAACCCAATTGTCATCAGAGAGGCTTCATCCGGCAACTGGTGGGAACAGATGCAGACCCGCAACCAAACATTAGGCAGAGTTCTGGAATCCTGCAGAAGAGAGGGAGGAAGGATTGTAAGAGCCAGAGGGGCCAAGAACACCACAAGAAAATCCACAGAATCATCTAACCTGGGCTCATGGGGGTTCACAGAGACTGAACAGACAACCAGGGATCCTGCATGGGACCGACCTAGGCCCTCTGTATATGTGTGACAGTTGTGTAGCTTGATCCTACTGTGGGACTCCTAACAGTGGGAACAGGAGCTGTCTCAGACTCTTTTACTTGCTCAACCTTAATACACGGGGAGGTGCTTAGATTTACTGCGACTTTATATGCTATGTTTTTTTGCTGTCCCTGGGAGACCTGCCCTTTTCCTAAACAGAAACAGAGTGGGAGGGGATTGCCAGGTGGGAACACAAGGGAGTTGAGAAGGGGAGGGAGGAGAAACTGCAGCCAGGATGTAAAATAGATAAATAAATAAATTTATTAAAAAGATATGATTATGATATGTTTTTCTTTTTTATTAATAGTTTTAGTTAGTATATAAAACAAGTAGTTCATCATGAGATTTCCATACTTGATATATAATTGTATCTTGTTCTTATTTGTCCCTTTGCCCTCCCCGATCCTTTTGTATTTGAATCTAGATTTTGCATCTGCGAGAAAAAGTTCAACATTTCGTCCTTCTTTCCCCCATTACCCTCTCTTCTTCCCGCTCTCCCTTTCGACTTCTTTCTCCCATCTCATCCTTCCTTTTATACTTCCTTATTTTCTATCTCTATTTACATATAGGAGAGAAAATTATGTAATATTTACCATTTTGAATCTCACCTGATTGGTTTCTAAAGACAGATACACCCCTGAGATTAAGGGGTCTTTCTACTCTGAGCTTAGAAACTGGATATGATGGGCTTTTAGGCACCACAATGTTGGGGCCACGATGAGGGTGGGACTTAATTATGGAGCCCAACCTTGACCTCCCTGACTGGCTCTTGATGGGACCTGGACCAGACATCTCTATCAGGACTGAACAGCCTCATTCCTGCTTCTGGAAGTTGGACTGCTCTAGACCACTCCATTGTGTGGCTGCAAAAACAGCAGTGGAAGCTTTTGGAGATTGGTATAAAAAAAGAAGTGATTATGGACGACCTACCTCCAAAAGACGTTATGTCTTGTAGGGAGGGGACTACTAGCATCCTGACATAAAGGCTGTAATTGTAGTAGTAGTGTAGTCGGAGGGGTGGGCAGAGAATCAGGCAGAAGTAAGAGAAGTGAGATCGTGGGGCCAGCTCATGGTGTTAGAAGAAAAGGTTACAAGGCTGGTTCTACAAGTCTTCGACAAGCATGTTTGGGTCCAGGATTAATTGGCTCCTGAGGTAGGAGCCCAGCAGTGGGATCAGGCCATTGATGCCAATTCTGAGAGTGTGACTTGATTCCATTTTCCAGTGTTTCAAGAGAAGCAAGAAGGAGAAAGATAGTCCATCCAGACCCCGTGATGCAAGGGTAGGCCTAGGAACATGTGTGGGACCTCCAGAGAATAAATTCCCACTATCCCAGGCAGAGCAGAGATGCTGGCAAGGTTGATCTATGCACTGTTTCATGTAGAGATATGTCTTCCAGATGTTACGTTCCTCTTCTGAAAGAATTAGACCTTTTCTCTTGAAATATTATTTAAAAATTATTTCTTTTATTTTTGAGGTTATGATATATAATTAATCACATCATTTCCCCCTTCCCCTTCCTCCTTCAAAGTCTCCCGTAAACTTTTCATTGCTTTTTTCATAATTGTTATATACATATATGTATATTCATAAGTACATAAATACAACCTGATCAGTCTGTATTAATGTCACTTGTATGTGTGTTTCCAGGGCTGAACATATGGCATTGGACAGTCAGTCACTTGGTGTGCTCTTGCCTGGGGAAGACTATTTCTTCCGCTCTCGGAAAGCCTTAGTCTAGGGTTGAGGCCTTGTGGTCTTTCTCCCATTCCCTTTGGCTTGTCTGCTGTTGTTGCCCTTGCTAAGCTCATCTTCAGGCAATTCATATTGGTGAGACTTAGTGGGTTCAGCTTCTGACATTCCTAGGGGAAACAGCCTCTCAGCAAACTCCCCAAGCCTCTGGTTCTTATGGCCTTTCTACCCCCTTTCTGCTCTGATCCCTGAACTGCATTGATATTTGTTCACTGTTATTAGTTCATTACTTATTATTTGTTATTTGTTCGTTACTTATTAGTTATGCCAGTAAGTGTAATCATAAACACAAGCATGTGAGTAACATTCCATAGTTGTCAGCACAGTTTTTACAAACAATTCTTTCATCTTTACAAATACTTTGGCCATTTAAAGCTGAGGCTCACCCAGGTCTTATTATAGGCTATAATCCATGGGTGCTTTTTATGCATATGACACCATTTCTACCTATCCCTTCTCGAAGAGATTTTGTTTCTAAATTCCTCCTTTTATTGTATCATGTCAGATTCATTGAAAAGTCTGAAAAAAAATATACGGCTCATTTTTTTGTCCCCCACAGAGAATTGGCTGATACAGTCGGGATGGTTGACTTGGTCATCTCTGGAAGGTTGCCTGTCATCCTCAGGCTGAAGCTTGAAGTCCCCAGGCAGTTGACAGGAAAGGGAAGATGACAGCAGGCAGCAGTTTTGTGTGCATAAGTTGGAGAGCTGGGGTTGACTTGCACCCCTCAGGGAGACCATAGGATACCCTGGACCTTTGGGACCACACTGAACTTTTATGCCGTTAGATGCTTCTCACTGCAAGACTTGCCCGGCTGGCTGCTTGATATATAGGTAGCTAAACCTTGTGAGAAATGAGAAAATAGGCTTTAAAATGGGATAATTAGCAGGGAAGCATGAAGTCCTGGCTTATTTATGCTGCAGGGTCATTCACTCATTCGGGGGCTATTTGTGGTGCTGTGGCTTCAGCTCTTTTCGGGATTGCCTGGCATCACACTCGGCAACAGCTGCATCCTTGGGTGTCCTGGTTGCAAACAGCTAATTGTCACACTTCTCTTCGTCCTGTAGACCGTGCCTGGCAGATTTTTGGCTTCAGCTGTGTGGGTACCTTTCATGTCACGGCACCCTTGACTTGTGGCAACTGAAAATATCTTCCTTAGTAAACTTGGGATCTGCTAAAGATATACCTGGGCAAGCTCGACTCTCATCTGTCTAATGTCACCCCCATTAGCTTTGAACTTGGGACATCTACTATTTGGGAATCTGTCACTATGCAGACTGAAGGGTTCAGGGAAGGAACTGGCCTACGTAGCTCTGAGAAGGACATCGGACAGAAGAAAGCTGCCTGGGACTCATCAGCCTTAGCCTTGATGTGTGACTTGGTACCCTCTTTGAAATCAAGACCAGTGACTAAAACACTCCCCGAGCAAGCATGAGAAAGTCCCCAAGGATGGGCACAGGAAAAGTTGAACCAGTCAGGTCTGTGACACAGACAGGAGGCTAGCTTCAGGCACTGAGGGCCTTCAGGGCAAATGGCAGCTCTGAGCCCTAGGACCAAGATGGCGGGGCCTGCCAAGAGCCAGGCATGCCAGCTCTGACATCAATGTGCTCCCCTGGAGCAGGCTGCCGTTCATACTCTTTGTTCTTTGATCACTTCTTAATGGAGGAGAAAGCCCAGGGCTTTTGCAGTCTCGGCTGGGAACTGGAGTTCTGACAGGCAAGCCTGAGAGGCCACAAGCCCCGCTAGCTCTGCAGAGAACACAGTTTGCCCTGCCAGCAGACTCCACTCATTGGCCCAGGGTGGCGGGTAGTTTGCTAGCCTTTTTACATAAATTAATCCCGATATCTTCATCTAACGTCTCCCTCTAGGAAGGTGCAGGGAGTGGGGAGTGGGGGGACTCGGGAGCCCCAATACTTGCTCCGTTTGGCCTGTGACAAATAGGTGAGGTCTTCTTACGCCAGGAAACATAAGCTCTAGACCCAGCTGGGGCTCTTGGAGGCAAAGCTTTCATCTTGGGAAAAAAAAAGTCAATTTCTTCTTCTCTGAGGATTTAGTTAAGTTAATCTATTCAGTATCACCAAAGTAATGAAGTCATAGCCTCCAGGCCCCCAGAATTCTGACAGAAAACTAGCAGGGGGGGTGGCGTTTAAGAGAATGATTTTTTTTTTAAATGGAGGGGTGTGTTCTTCCTAGTTGTGACAGCCAGTTTCAGAGCATGGCAGGAAAGACAGATGATGTAGCCCAGGGACTGTAGCTCCTAGCCCTTTAGATGATCCCCTTCCTGCTTATGCTCAAGTCCATATCGCACACGCTTCCCAAGATCGTCTACTATCTCAGGACCAAGCAGATAGGTCCTGTAAAGGTGTGAGTGTGAGTGCAAGCACGCGCGCACGCATGAGTGCGTGTGTAGCCATTTCTTTCTCTAATTAGCAGGAAGGGTTGAAACTTGGTCATGGCATGGAATACTTAAGACCTGCAGAGCCGGGCTCCAGAGAGAGGCCACACAGAGGAATCTATCTGGTGAGACATGAGCGTGAACTCACCTTCTCACACTGCCAGCCTGGGGACTCTGACAGGGGTGGCATTGCCAGAGTGCATCTTGTGAACTCACCCTGGCACAAGGTAGAAGAGCTCATGACTGTTGTACCAGACTGTTCTGTGTGAGTACGTGCAAATGTGGCTTTACTTCCACCTTTCTCCGGGATCCAGGCATAGCCTGATCTTTCTGATGTCTTGGTCTTCGTTTCTGGATGTGATCTCTCAGCGCTGCCCTGATCACTCGGAACCCTGTCATTTTGTTTGAGGCTAAGATGGGATAGGAACACATTCTTTTGAAATCTGTTTCCTTTCCTCCTTCTCTCCTTCTCTTTGTTCTTCCCTTGTCTCCTTCCTACTTTACTTTCTTTTTTCCTTCCTCTCTTCTTCCATCCTCTATGGACAAGAACATCTGTAGGGCTACAAAGTCAAGTGATAACATGGTTTGTATTTTAAGGCACTTACAACATTCTAGACTTGACACTAACTTATACTTAGTTTAAAGCTTGTTCTGTGCAACCAATCACGCTATTCTCTGCATGTTTTGCATATTTAAGCTACACCAGCCACAAGCTTGTTACGTTGCCACAAGTGGAGACTCAGTTTTTTGCTTGCTTTGGTTCCCAGCATCTGTCTCAGTGATGTGCTCAGGGGTACAGATCAGACTACCTGCTTCCCAGGCCCACAGTGAGTTCTGAGTTACATGATGTCTCTAAGTGCATAGCCCAGTGTCTGGTACAGAGTAGGTCTCAGTGATTGTTAGCTATTATGACCTCTGTGGGTGGAGCAGCTTGGGAAATATTCCTCAGTGCATTTGAAGTGTGTTGACAGATGGGCAGAGACAGGAGGTGAAATTCAAGCCTGTTGACTTGTTAGTAGACTAGTTCCTCAATTAGACAGCAGCACAAACTCCTAGTACTGTTTGTTGTGTTTCAAGTTGGCATTCTTTGGGTATTCTTATTTCTCTCTCTCTCTCTCTCTCCCTCTCTCTCTCTCTCTCTCTCTCTCTGCGTGTGTGTGTGAGAGAGAGAGAGAAAGAGAGAGAGAGAGCGAGAGAGAGAGAGAGAGAGAGAAAGAGAGAGATGGAAAAAGGGAGAAAGAGGAGGCCAGACACAAACCTTGGGTGCCAACCACTTTCTCTTTTTGAGACAAGGTCTTTTATTGGCTTGTTGCTCATCCAATTAGTCTTGGCTGGCTGGCAAGCCATGAATCCTCCTGAAACTATAATTCCAAAGCAGGAATTATAAATGAGTGCCCATCATACCTGACCTTCTTATGTGGGCTCTGGGGATTGAATTCAAGTCCTTGTGAGAATGCGAGACTAGCAGTTTGCCAACTGAGCTATCTCTCCAGCTCTGCTGACATCCTTAGGAAAAGTTGATTTCTCTAGAGAACAGGCAGAATTATGAAATCAAATGTAGTTATCCTCAAGCTGGATTTGCTAAGTTGACTGTAAGACACCATGCTATAGGACACCAAGACACCTAGATGACAGTGTTGTCATAGGGCTAACAGTGACGGTGGGTGGAGCAACTTGTACATAAAGTAACCCTAAATGAATTAATTAAATTTACAGACTATTAGTCTGATAGGGCTGCCAATAACAACAAATAAAGTATCACTGTATGTGTGACATTCAAAAGAAAGCTATAGGTTCAACTGGTGATGTTAGTCTGGGTTCCTCTGAGGCTTGTAAATGCTCATCTTCCTCACTATCTATTTATGTCGCTTTTAATTCCTGTCCAAGTTTGCCTTTATTTTAAGGCTATCAGCCATAATAAATTAGGTTCCATCCTAATGATCGCGTTTGAAGTTGGTTACCCCTACAAGAAGTTTTTGTCCAAATGAAACCACACTTGAAACTTTTGAGTTTTGAAGCAAACCAGGACCAGGTATCAGTCTCCAT
>PVIU01011044.1:0-66790 GCA_004026605.1 Ondatra zibethicus
AGATGATTATGGTATGTACTCACTCATTAGTGGACCCTAGCTATAAAATAAAGGTCACCAAACACTTAGCTCGCAAGCCCAGAGAAGCTGAATACCTAGGTGAACCCAAGGAAAGCATACACAGAACCTCCTGGAAATTGGAAGCAAACAGGATCATCAAGCAAAAGTTGGAAGCCAGGGGCGGGGATAGAGGTGGGAGCTTTGGATTTTAGAAGTGGATCATTCTCAACTGTGGCCAGAAAAGTTTATGATAGTGTCTGACTAAAATACAGTAGAAATAATTAGGTCCCTGTGTCACTTCAGACTCATTATGCACAGAAACTTTAAAGTGACTTGGGATGACAGCTAAAGTGAAGTAGAAAAATCCCACTTGCTGACCTTTCACCCTCAATTCCATTATTACAGCATTAATGGACCTTGCCTCGTAAAACTTTGTATATTCAGAGTAGCCTAGCAGAATGCTTTGTCATTGGAAGGGAGTCAATAACTGTATGCTGAACTCATGCAAATAACTTTGTTGGGTTTTCTGATTGTCCTTAAAAGCCAAATAAATGATGGGAGAAATAACTAGGATGCCGGCAGGTTGCCAAAGATGCTTTAGAGGGTGACAGTCATGTTCCCCCAAGTGGAAAGGATTTTGCACATGAGTAGGAGAGCAATGGTCTGAAGTTGTCATTGGGGTCTGTGAGAAGAACACAAGCTTCTGGGGTGCTAGAAGCAAGATGTGCAAAAATGTGCAGTCTCCAAGTAAGGGGATTTCTTTATAAATGATATCCTTGGGTGGTATCTGGATGTGAGGTAGAGCAATGCAACAATGAAAGAGAGACAAATTAGTGGAGGAAAGAGTACAGGTTAGTGCAGGAATTGGATAAATTAGGAAAGGCTGGTGACCAGAGGGATTTCTGGTCTGTATTTTATTAGTAAAAGAAGTGGCTCATCCCATTGCTCAAAATGGAATTCAGTACAAAAGTTTGAGCACCGAGCACTTGATGGCTCCAGATGTCTGCCAGTGCAAAGTCTTTGGAGATGATAGTTGCTGCGTAGAGTTTCCAAAGCAGGTGCAGGCAGCCGCGCCAGCTGTTGTCTACAGCCAGGTCAGCACTGAGCATATGGCTCTAGACAGAACGGCAAAGAATGAAGTATGATGGTGACTGGGAGTCCCACACGCATCTGCGAGTTACCCACACTGCCCACCTGAGCACGTTTTGGTGTAAGACTGCTTTTTCAGCAAATGGGTATTTGGCCAAATGGTTATTCAGGTTGGATTTGTTTAATCCATTACTTTCTTGGCATCCTGTGTTATAAGAATGTGTGGGCATGTATGCAGGAGGAAAAATTTCAGAGGACCAAGAGACCCTAGAGCAACCGGAACAAGGTCAAATTACAGTGATCCCTATACATTAGAATGGAAAGGAGTGGGAAATGGGATATTGTAAAGAAACCCCTGAAGACCAAGATTGAAAGAGTGGATTTGCCTAATTTTACTGCTTATGGAAAATCTGCTCTATAACCACATTCCTACTTTTTTCAAATACCTATTTAGGGATTGTTTGTTTTATACCAGTAAAATGTGTGTAGATAGGAGATAGTTAACTATGTTTTCGGTGCAGGCTGTAATTAGCATTTTTCATGAAAGCATTGGGCACTTGGAAGACCATCTCCTGTATTACAGAGCATTTAACTTCTATGACCCCTTCTTCCCAATGCAAGTAACCTCTTAGTCATTTTGACAACTGAGTCTATTCCCCTGCTGCCAGTGTCCTTCAAAAAGATCACACCACTTCTGGCTTATATACAGTCTAGAGGGAAAAGCCACCTGGGGGAAATTTTCATTCTCGCTAGAGATTTCACTGAGCCCATACTTAAATAGCAGTGATATTCTGAAGTGTTTTTCTTTCCACTCAGTAAAAAATGAAGATCATAATGTCTGACTTCACTGTTCGGTGTCATAAATTGATGACAGACTCAATTTGATAATAGACAGTAACATTTCAGTGATGCAATATAACTCTCTTCTTTCCCTGAGTCTCCTCCGCATTCACCTCCTGCTTGTGCTTATTCACACTGCTCTGTAGCCTCTCACCTATCTCAGGCTACCATCCCACATCTCTATAGACATCTGCGACTAGTGATTGTGTTCACATTCCTCAGGGGAAGACTTTTTTTCAGTTAACTTGCATATTATGGACTCAAAGTAGAAAAGTTCATCTCGATCTAATGTGCCTTTCCAACTCTCTAAGAGAAACTGAGTACCTAAGAGACTTGAGGGAAAGACAAAAATAAAGGAGCTAATGGCAAAATGGATGCTCTACTCTGTTGGAGGGAGCTGCTTGTTCGTCCTGGCCACCCAGAATCAAAATAACAACACAGAAACTGTATTAATTAAATCACTGTGTGGCCCATTAGCTCTAGCTTCTTATTGGCTAACTCTTACATCTTAATTTAACCCATCTCCATTAATCTGTGCATCATTACAAGGTCGTAGACTACCAGCAAAGTTTCAGCATGTCTATCTCCAGTTGAGGCTCCATGGCTTTTCTCTGGCTCCTCCTCTTTTCTCCCAGCATTCAGTTTAGTCTTCCCTACCTAGCTCTGTTCTACCCTATCAGGCCAAGCCAGTTTCTTTACTCATTAATCACTAAAAGCAACACATAGACGGAAGGACCTCCCATACCACTTCTCTCTACTGGCTTCTAGTTTGGCTACACCTAAAAATCTTTCTGACGTTGGAAATCCAAAGTCAAGAGAAATGTATGGGAGAGAGACCATAACTGCCAGATGGAAGCACAGGGATGGAAGATGGGAAAGGAAAATGTTTCAATCAGAGGGAGAGTTCTGTATGAGATGTTATATTATTGTCAATGGAGGTATGCATCCATTGCACAACCATCGGCAAGAAGAGTACCATATTAATCTCCAGAATTTCAGGAGGGTTGCTTTGGTGAATGCTATATATGGGGAAGTCCTGCTTGAGAATCCAGACACATTTTTCTGCTTGGATTTCAACTCCTCTTTCCTGTTTGGATCTCCAGAATTCTGTCCACCTTCTTTTCCTATAAAATTCATTTTCTGTGTAAAATTCACTTTCTGTGGCCTTCGCCATCTTTAATTTCTCTTCTTCAGCATGTGAACGTCATTTTTTCACTCCCTATTAACCATACATGCTACCACTTCCACAACCCAACATGAACTTTCTCTCCACTCATCTTGCTCCACTCTGATTGCTTCTGTATTTTCTGTTTCCTTCAATCACATCCTACTGTGCCCTTCATTTTTGAAAAGATGTCTTTGACTTATTTTTAAATTCACTCAGATCTTGCAGTTTATATCTTCACATAGATCGTACATGCCAGAAGTGAAATACATGGTGTATATACATACAGAACACATCCATTCCATGATCAGGTTAAGTATCTTTTATCTAATCAACATGCTTAGTACCAGAAGTGTTTTGGATTTCAACTGTCTTTTTAAACATAATATCATATCTTGGGGAATAGATCCAAACTTAAACATGCTCTTTAACTAATTATATGTAAATGTTACACAGAAACAGGATGATGTATTCTAGGTGAGTAGGAGGCTGCCCCCAACCCTCACACTCTGTGTCTCTTTTCCTGGCAGGAGGATGAAGTGGTACTCCAGTGCATAGCAAACATTCATAAGGAGCAGCGGAAGTTCTGCCTGGCAGCTGAGGGACTTGGGAATCGCCTGTGCTTCTTGGAACCCACCTCAGAAGCCAAGGTGAGATCAAGGGCCCGTCCCATACCTTCTCCTGCTGGTTTCCCATGTAATCATCTAGGGTAAGCATTTCTTGGAGAGGGTGACAAAGGAGAAATGTCAGACGATGCACTTGTTTTTCCAAGGGTAAGGTCAGATTTAAAATATGCCTCCGTCAGCCCAGGAAGTGCTGACATCAGATCCCAGAGCTGATACAAAATAAGAGAGGGGAGGTGTGTTTCTATGTCAGGGTTCTCTGGAATACCAGAGAAGCCTGGAGCTGCCGGCGCTGCCTGGGTTGGGGATCTCTTGGTGCTTCTAGGTTGCTCTCTTTGATGTTGTTAATTCTTAGAAGTCTGGGTCCCTGTTCTGTACTTTGAGCTGTCGTTTTGTAGCTCCAGGGACTCTCAGCTGTTTGAGCCTGTGCTTTACAGTTAGCACAGTTTTGATTAGATCGAGATTGTTGCAGCTGCCTGCTGTGACCCAACCGTAGTGAGGGCCATTTGCTCTGATACCTTGCCTGCATGGAGACATGGAATCTCATGTCTGTTGAGCTGAGCTCTCCCCACAACATGTCCCGGCCGTGCCTGTATACTCAGGATTTTGAAAGCATGTTTCAGTCTTGTCAAAACCTGTACTGGTCAGAGTTCTCCAGAACACTAAAACGAGAAGCTCAAATAGATGGGTGAGGAGTTAGAGATTAGCTTAGAGAAATCATTCACAGTCCATGGAACTCTGGGGTCTGGTGAGCATCCAGGCTGTAGCAGCAGAGGCTCTTCTCTGGGAAGCCTCAGTGGCAGTGAGTGAGGCATAGCCAATGACCTTAAGTTAAGGTTAACTGACTGCAGAGGTTCATTCCAGCTAGGAAATGACCACATTGCTTGATTAGATGGGTCAGGGAGTAAAGGTTCCTGCCACTAGACCTGACAGCCCGAGTTCAATTCCCAGGACTCACATGATGGGAAGGACAGAACCAGTTCCTGCAAATCGTCCTCTGATGGCATTATGAGTCCCTTGCCTCAACGCAGAAAAATAAAAGTAAAAATTATTTTGATTAAATGACTATACTCTGAGCTAGCCAAGTTAACACGCAACCTGTTATTATATCTCCTAAGGTCAGTTTTTCTTACAGGACCTATTTTTAATTTAAAAAAAATGGTTTGCCCACCTACCAGGTTGTTACTTTTTACATGGACATATGCAACACAGGCACACTTTCAATTTGGCCAAATTCTGGAAGACCGGGGACACAGGATTAATGGGTCTATCTCTCAGAGCTCCTTGTTCACATCAGTGCTTTGCCAACTCCACATGTTGGTTGCTGTTTTCTGAGGACAGACATTGGCCAGCATCGATAGGGCAGAGTCCTGTTAATATAAATGGCAGAGAAAAGAGGTAAAAGGGATTTTCGTCTTTTCAAAGTTCTTAAACTCAATTTCCCTGAGACTTTCTCACATTTGCTTATGTTCTTAGAAAGAGATTTGTTTTTATTCCCACTAGTTGTAAATAATATGAAGATTATCAGAATAGAAGCCAAGATAATGATTGTCAATCATTAGCTTGTCATGTGATCACAGACCAATCATTCAACTTTGCAGTTTTATTTTCCTTCTTCCAAACAGGATGTAATGTGGTGTGGCACCAAGAGTGTTGATGAGTGATGGAGCAATTTCACAGCGGGGCGTGTGACAGTGATTCTGCAAACAGGCTGTGATTGGGATATAGAATTTGAATTCTGTCTCTACCACTTACTAGTCAATCCAATCTGATCTTTCTGAGTTGAGTTTTCTCATCAGTTTACTAGGAGTTTTACTGTTATTTACCTCATATGATGGTCTCAAGATGAAATGGTTTAGTACTTGGTCAGTACCTCATTCTTACACTGTCTACTATAATAACACAGTCATTGTTATTATGACTTCATATTCAAAAAGATGCTTAATTAGAAGTAAGTGTCTTAACCTATAGCATGAGAATAAATACAATTCAGAGGAACCACAGAAATTCAAGAGAAACAATATGCACAAAACATGCATATTGTGTACTTAACTCATTGAACAGCAGTGGGAGTTGAAAACAATGCCAAGAATAGCATTTATATTAGTTTCTTTTCTGTTGCTATAACAAATACCAGGACAGAAAGCAATGGTGGAAGAGTTTGTTCTGACTAAGACTCCAGAGGGGGAAGAGTCTGTCATGGTGGCAATGCATGCAGCAAACAGCTGGCATGGCAGCAGGAGCGGGAAGCTGAGCGGTCATATCTTCAGTCAGAAATGCAAAGCAGAGCACTAACTGGAGCCAAGGCAAAGCTATCAACTCTCAAAAGCTCGCCCAGAAATGTCCTTCATCTAGCATGGCTCCATCTTCTAAAGGCTCCTCAAGCTCCTCAAAAAGCTCCATCAGGATCAGCTCTGGACCAAGGGTTAAACATGAGGGTTAGTGTACATTTCACCTCAGCATTGTTGCCCCCTTTGGAAGCACAAAGCCTGATTTTGTGTGGCAGGAAGAAAGATTGTGGATTAACCGTTGGACTTATAAAATCAATTAAAGCCTTAGATGAAAATTCATTTAATTATGAATTTTCATAATTCTCTGGTCCTGTAAATGTGATGATATTTAAAATAGTCAAACCTAAGTCAGATAAGTGGGGAAAACCACACTTTGTGACCTAAGAATGCTTGTATCCTCCGGATAGAAAACTGAACAAGATCACTCATTAATGCATTTGGAGGTAAGAAAGAAACCTTACTAGCTCCCATGTGACTAAATAATTATTCTTATCTTGATTTCATTCTATATTTGAGATGATGACTGAAGAATCATCGAGATACAGCATATTGTGCATACCTCTCCTGTCAAAACTCTTCTCAAGCTTGTCCCTGTCCATATGCTCACAGTGCATACTTTATGTATTTGTCTTTAATAGTTCAACCTCTTATCAAATGTCAAGTAATCTTCACAGGTGTTTTTAAATCATATGTGTGGTTTTATTGGTTTAGCTTCCTAGAATAGTTATTCAGGCTCAGAAGTCACAGTATCCAGGGGCATGAACAATGAACAGGAACTGTTTTCCTACAAGGAAGCCTCACTTGTTACAGTGATATTTCCACTATCATTGTGTGACTTATGTATGTAGCATGAGGGAATATGAGGGAAATACTCACTGCAATTTTTGGTGGGAGGAGAAACAGGGCAAGTTCATGGAAAAGATAGAGTGGACATTCAGGATTTCCTATCACCATTCTGGAGAGCAACCTAAGAGATGACCCCGTTTTCTAAGAACTTTATTCTGTCCTGAAATCAAATATGACTATGTACACCTTTCTGTCCGCCTCCCTTCCTTCTTTTCACTCAATTGGCCCTCTTATTCCCTGACACCTCATTTCCCAAACACTTCTGCTGTTTTAAAGTTCTTGGAAGATAATGTAGGTCATGCAGCGAGGTGAGAGGCTATGCTCCCCAGAATGGCCCTGAGCATGAAGCGCAGACATCAAACACAATTCTCATCTGCCACCTACGAGTCAGCCAGTGCCCTTGAGGATTGCTAGCCCAGGCTATTTTGAGCCAGTTGACACTCAGAGGGATAAAACTGAGATGAACTCCAGGGGAAAGAAACACTTCAGAGAGAGAACTGAGATAGGTTATTCAAAAGATAGTCTCAGTGTGTGAGTTCTGAAACACGAGAGAACTTGTGGAAGCAAAGAGTGAGGGGCAGGAAAAGAAGGAACAAAGGTGTGAGATTCTCAGCACATGATGCAGATGTGAGACTCACCTAACATCCAGGAGAGCTTTCATGGCTGATGCCTGCATGCCATTGCTGTAATGGGCTCCAAATCTGCTGGTTCTGACAGACAGAAGCATAGCCACTTAGCTGCCCTTTCAAATAAGCACAGGCCCAGGAGTTAAAGGGAACTTGCTTGTAGGGATGACTCAGAGCCATAAGCAGAAACCAGGAAACAAGAACAGGAAATGTTTCTTTTTTATTTTCTCAATAATAGCAAATGTTTTATTTACTGTGATTTTAAAGTAAAGTTTTCTTTCTTTGGCACTAGGATTTTAGTGATTTTTTTTTTCTAATCCTTCATGTCATATTGTATCAGTTTGGTTCCATAGGTCCTCTTGAGGAATAATCTTTGATACTACTTAACATTCAATCTTATAAGACACTTTGACTCTTTCCTCAGAAGGACATAGGACCAGAATCGCAGCCTGCCATCTTGGAAGTGTCTGTCACTACTTTTCTGTAGATACCCTTGTAGCAATTCAGTTCAAGGGATAGCATTACCCACACCGGGTGACTGTTCAGGATGCAAGAGAGGAGGTCCATGGCAGGTCAGTATGAGAGCTACAGTGGTTTAAAGCCTGATCCATTACAGGAACCGATATATCTTGTAGCAACTTCACACACATAATGGGCATCACTAACAAGAGTCCCTACACTTGAGCAATTACAAACATAGGGCCTCCCATAAGATCTTGATCATCTTCACAGTCCAGATGCAGTCTGTCAATTGGGATCACTTCCATAAAAGGAGTTCCCCTGGCACACCAGTTTTATCAGATTGCCATAGGAACATAACTAGAGGTTACCTCAGGGAATGAGGATAGATTCCCCACAGTAATTCACTGGTAACAATCATACAAATACCATCCTCTTTTCAGATTTGTCTAGAATCTTAGTTCCTTTTCTCCAATACCTTTCCAGCAACTTGCTCCAAGATCCTACAAGCCTTAATAAAATACTATCAAAAAGCCTTAATAAAATGCTATCCCTCTGTTCCAAATGTGGAAATCTTTGTTTTACTGATTTTTTTGATTAGAAAACTAAAATTAGTGGTATTGAAGCAATTTAACAATGCACTCTCAGAATTCAATAGCATGTCTCCTGATAGCTTGGGCTTTCAATATATAAAAGAGAGCTTCCACTTGCTTGGTAGATGGGTACTTATTACCTCACTGACTACAATGAATATAAATGAATACTTACCATTAGCATCTAATTTTTAAATGAAAAATTTTGATAATTTTGATTATTGGTATGGTTTTACTTCTTGTTTATGGAGTAAAAATAGAACAGAATGGAATGGAACAGAGCCAGACAGAACAAAACAGAAGAGAATGCAGTCATTCCTGAAAGTTGTATACACTCTCAAGACCCAAAAACCAAGCTGTTGGGCAGAGATTATT
Organism: Ondatra zibethicus; assembly: GCA_004026605.1. Taxonomy (NCBI): domain Eukaryota; kingdom Metazoa; phylum Chordata; class Mammalia; order Rodentia; family Cricetidae; genus Ondatra; species Ondatra zibethicus. The sequence continues at coordinate 8,908 of PVIU01011044.1, forward strand.
ATGTAGATGATGCAAACTAAGACACAATGCTCAGCCAAAGTTAACATTGTTTTCTGTCATTTTACTAATCATTAGCTTTGAAAGATATTTTCTATTTACTGCTAAAAAATAAATTATGAAAATCTGTAGTCAGAGGTGCAGCCTGAAGCTGTATACTGTCTTTGAATTATTACTTCTGTTTCTGTAATATTCTCAGTGGCCCTAAGAGTTTATGAAACATTAAATGAGTATATGTATTTTCATAAAACTCCCTTGTCATGTAACCTTAAGTGCCTCATGAGTTGAGATTTTCTAATAGTAATCAAGCATCCTGTGCTGAAATGATCCCACGTACTGAAGTGATGTCAACTGCTTAATCTTTACAACTCTAAAAATCATTGTTCCACCAAAGAAAAGCAAGTATATGAATTTAAATGTTCAGTGACTGCCTAAAGATTATTCATCCTAAATTTCTAAATTTGAACCATTGTCTAATTTCTATAGTATTAAAAAATAAAGAGTATCAAGATCCAAGTTACCTAAAAATAAAGAAGAACCTGCATTGCTGCTTATTGTAGATAGATGTCAAGAATACCTGTGCATACTTCTATACCCCCTCCTACAAACATTCTACATCTGCCCTATGAATTTCTGGCATTCCAAAGTTAAAAACATGTATGTTTGCTCAATAAAGAAGGACATGTTAATGTGCAAAGACTATGAAAAAGCACATGAAACAATGTTAAAAATTTTTATTGCTAACTTTTTCAGTACAAATGAAATGGTGGTGTATTTTCTTCAAATGAAGCCTATAAAGGGAAATAAGGAAAATTGTTAGGTGTCTTAACATAGACATGGTGATATGTGCATGTGTATGTGGGTAAGGGGGAGTTCCAAACATCTACCACATTGAGTTATCTAGTCTACTTGTTCTTTTGTCTGTTTTCCACCAGTCCATAAGCTCAGAAATCAAGGATTTCACAAAGCATCATTTTAAGTTGTTGTAAGGAGAGGGCCCATTGTTTGTCCTGGCCACCCAGCTAGCTTACACCCAAAATAACCACACAGAAACTGTATTAATTAAAACACTGCATGGCCGTTAGCTCTAACTTCGTATTTGCGAACTCTTACATATTAGTTTAACCCATCTCCATTAATCTGTGTATCACCATGTGGCAGTGGCTTACCAGAGATTCTAACCAGCATCCATCTCAGGCGGAGGATCTATGGCTTCTCTGACTCTGCCCTTCTTCCTCCCAGCATTCAGTTCTGTTTTCTCCACCTACTAAGTTCTGCCCTATCAACTAGGCCAAGGCAGTTTCTTTATTCATTAACCAATGAAAGCAACACACAAACAGAAGGAACTCCTACACCAGTAAATGAACATAATACTAGAGCCAAATGATCTGGGCTGACAATTCTAGTTCATTGCTTACTAGCTCTTGGGCTGGGGCAAATGACCACTTCTTTCTGCCCCTGCCTCTTCAATTTTTAGCTGTAAGTGTCTTGTGGGAAAGAGGGATCTTTACGTACTGCTGGTACAAAGTCAGTGTAGAGGTTCCTAAAATTACGAAGAATACAGCTGTCATATGACTCAGATACACCATCCTGGACGTATATACACAGGACTCTTAAGTTTCACCATAGAGATAATTGGACTTCCATGTTTATTGCTGTACTCTTTGAGATCACAAAGAAATGGAACTAGTTCAGAGGTCTGTCAGCAGATGGGTGAAATGTGGTACATATACACAATAGAATTTTATCCTTCAATGAGGAAAGTTGAAGCTGTGACATCTCTAGGAAAAAAGAGATGTTAAGTGCCTTAAAAAGAGAAATATAGAGCTCAATAAAAATCAATATAAAATAATCTTATAAAAAGGCAAATATCATATTTCTTTCATGTAGGCTCTCTAAATAGGGAGATATACAGGTACAGACGTCATTAGCGGTTTTTAACTTAGCCATTCTGACAGGTATATGATGGTATCTCAGAGTCATTTTGATTTGAATGTTCCTGATAGCTAAGGATGTTGAACAGTTCCATTTGAGATTCTTTTTGTTGAGAATTCTCTGTTCAAATCTGTACCACCCTTTTTTTAAAAATAGAATTATTTGGTATTTTGATGTCTAGCTTCTTGAGTTCTTTGTGCATTTTGGAGATCAACTCTCTCTCAGATGAGAAGTTAGTGAAGATGTTTTCCTATTCTGTAGGCTGCTGTTTTGTCTTATTGACAGTGTCCTTTGCCTTATAGAAGCTTTCCAGTTTCAGGAGGTCCCATTTACTAATTTTCTATTTCAGTGTCTGTGCTACTAATATTATATTCAGGAAGTTGTCTCCTGAGCCAATATGTTCAGGGATACTTCCCACTTTCTCTTCTGTCAGGTTCAGTGTAACCAGGTTTATGTTGAGGTCTTTGATCTACTTGAACTTGAGTTTTGTGCAAGGCAATAGATATGGATCTATTTGCATTCTTCTATATGCTGCAATCCAGTTATGCTAGCACCATTTGTTGACGATGCTTTCTTTTATTCCATTGTTTATTTTTTACTTCTTTGTCAACAATCAGGTGTTAATAGGTGTGTAGATTTATCTTGGGGTCTTTGATTCAATTCCATTAATCCATGTGTCTTTTTATGCTAATACAAAACTATTTTTATTATTATAGCTCTATAGTAGAGCTTGAAGTCAGGGATGGTGATACCTCTGAAAATTCCTTTATTGTACAGAATTGTTTTGGCTATACTGGGTTTTTTGTTTTTCCATATGAACATGGGTATTGTTCTTTCAAGGTCTGTGAAGAATTGTATTGGGATTTTGATGCAGATTGCATTAAATCTGTAGATTACTTTTAGTAAGATTGCCATTTTTACTGTGTTAATCCTACCTATCCAAGATCATGGGAGTCTTTCCATTTTCTGGTATTGTTGTATAATGCTTTTATTACGTTTTGGTATGTTCTCTTTTCTCTGATCTCTCCAAAACCTTTATCATAAAGGGGTGTTGGATTTTGTCAAAGGCGTTTTCAACATTTACTGAGATGATCATGTGGGTTTTTTCTTCTCAATTTGTTTATATTGTGGATTACATTGATAAATTTTTGTATGTTGAACTATTCCTGCATCTCTGGGATGAAGCCTACTTGATCATGGTGGATGATTTCTTTTATGTGTTCTTGGATTTGGTTTGCCAGTATTTTACTGAGTGTTTTTCATCAATATTTATGAAGGAGATTGGTCTGTAATTCTCTTTCTTTGTTGCATCTTCGTATGGTTTGTGTATCAGGGTAACTGTAGCCTCATAAAAAGAATTTGCCCATGTTCCTTCTGTTTCTATTATGTGGAACAATTTGAGGAGTATTGGTATTCCAAGAGTTGGTTCTTTAACAAAATCAACAGGATAGACAACCCCTTATCCAAACAACCCAAAAGGCAGAGAGAATATCCAAATTACCAAAATCAGAACTGAAAACAGAGAAATAACAACAGACACCGAGGAAATGCAGAGAATCATTAGGTCATACTGCAAAGCCTGTACTCCACAAAACTGGAAAATATAAAAGAAATGGACAGTTTTCTGGAGAGATACCACTTACCAAAATTAAATCAAGACCAGATAATTTAAATAGACCTATAATTCCCTAAGGAAATAGAAACAGTCATTACAACTCTCCCAAACAAACAAACAAAAATATCTTAAGACAAGATGATTTCAGCACAGAATTCTACCAGAATTTCAAAGAAAAGACATTTTTAAAGAGCAAAATGAATTGGTGGGGTATGGGTTTTAATTGATACTGTTTCCTCATCCCAGTGTACCCAGAAAACTTATTGTGTAGATGTTCAATCTTTGCATTTTATTGGGACTCATTTTAGCTTAATATATTGTCTGTTTTGGTGACTATCTCATGGGCACTTACCCAACTGTATTCTGAAGCTGTTGGACAAAGTGTCCTATGAATGCCAATTTGGCTCACCCTTTCTTTAAATAATGATATGTCAATACTGAATTTGATCATCTTGTCCTGAAATTACTGCAAGGCACTGTGAAAGCCTCAATTAGTGATTTGTCTCCCTTCAGAAGTTCTGTCTCTTTTATTTTAGCCATTAGAGTTCTGTTGTTAGGTGTATATATATATATGTATGTATACATATACATGTATATATATTTATGTATGTATATGGGATTTTTGCATGTTTATTGGTGAATTAATCATTTTCTTACTAAATAGTCATATTTATCCTTGGTCATTTAGTACTTTGATTGAAATCAATACAGTTAGAAGCAGTTTGTTCTTACAATTAACATTGTTCATTTCCCTTACTTTGTTTCCAGCATGCTTCTGTCTTTATGTGATAGTATTTAAAATGTATCCTTATAAATAGTCTTGCTTCTAATTTAAAAAATTTCTATTGTTTTAATAGCATGTCAGTCCATTTACATTTATTGTAATAAGCAGAGCTCCAATTCTTCCTGTATCAGAGTGTTAGGATTGCAGGTGTATGATACCTTCTTAGTTCTACATCTTTATGTATAAGTTTTGAGAAGTTCCTTTAAGAACTAAAATATAAATCCTTAGTTAGTCATAGTCTCCCTTCTGTTGATACTGCACCATCTGAAAAAAGTCCTTTGAGCTGTTGCTAGTTATGTTATTTCCACATGTGATAAGATGTCATATCCTATATTCTTATTATAGACAGTTATCTTTTAAAGAAGCAATAAAAGAGAGAAAGACTCTTTATATCAGCATAATTATATTTTCAGGGCTTTTCATCCTTTTCTCTGGGTCTAGACTTCTATTTGGCAACATGTTCCTTGAGTTTGAAGGAATCCTTCCGTATTTCTTGTGCTGCAGCTGGCTGAAAACAAAGTCGCTCACATTGTGTTCCACTGAGAAGCTCTTCATTTTGTCCTTACTTTTAAGGGCTGTTCTCTCAGGATGTAAAGTCCTGGCTTCACTTTATTTTCTCCCAGTACTTTATAGATGATCGTTCATGGTCCTCTGTCCTCTGCTGCTCCTGATGAGAAGTTTGCTGTCAGTTTTAATACCATTCTTCTATGTCTAATAAGTCTTGTTCTCTAGAAGATTTCACTATCTTTCCTTATCTTTGATTTTTTTCTTTTAGCAATTTGAAAGATGTGTTTGAGGATGGTTTTCACTGGATTTATCCTACTTGATTTTTTTCTGAATTTCATGGTTCTCTGAGTTGTTTGATTTCATCAGCTTTGGAACTGGGGGGCCATTTTGGCTTTGAACATTTTATCTTACACTCATACTCCCTCATTCTGAAATCAGTAACTTACCAGTCAGGTTGTTGTATTTGTGTTTCACACTCATTGTCCATCTGTTAATTCTTTACCTATTTTAATTTATATTTTAGTCTGAATATTTCCTATTGGCTTATTTTATGTTTCTTAGTTGTCTTCTCATTGTAAATATTATGCCTTTAAGAAATTTTTCTTTTAGATAATTTTATTTTAAATTAAAGTTTTTTGATATTTGCTTTATTTTATGTGTCTGGGTTTTTTCCCTGCAAGGCCAGAAGAAGGCATCAGATCCCCTGGAAGTGGAGTTACAGATAGTTGTGAACCACTTTGTGGGTGCTGGGAATCAAACCCAGGTCCTCTGGAAGATCTGTCAGTGCTCCTCATTGCTGATCCATCACTCTACCCCTCATTTTAAAATGTTATTTTAAAGTCCTGCATGTTCTCCTGAGATTCATCATTCACTTACCATTCGCAATTTACTTACTTGAATATTAGTTCAATAACTCTTTCTGATGTTTGCCTGATTTTTCTCATCTCTCATTCCTCTCTCTCTCTCTCAAACAGTTTACCATGTATTACAGGCTGACCTCATACTTTACTGCTTCAGCATTCCACTTACCATGCTTTCCATTTCTTTTAATCTTTCTAAAAATTATTGTACCCTGGATATTGTAGTTTTGTAATTACTCTGCTTTATATTATCTTCCCCGTGAAGATTATGTCTTTTTTTAAAAGGCGGTTAAATTATTTATGGATCTCCTACTTAATGTTGTACTGCCTTGGTGTATTTTAATTTTTCTTTTATACTCCTTAGACTGGGAATACAATTTTCTGGATTTTAATGAAAATACAATAATGTTTTTTTAAACCCCTCTAAAGAGCAAAACTTAAAGACCAAATTTTGACACCCTAGAGTTGGGTACCTGCTTGAGCCTGCGCTCATACTTAACATTCCAGCTATTTTTTTCCTTTGCATACTTACAATATGAACCTGTACTAATGGCCAATTCCTTGAGGGCAGTCTGTGGTGGTTCTGTCTTATCTGGAATTCTCTCTCCACTTTCCAGTCATTCTGGCAATACCATATTCAAGCCTTTGACCTCGTAGCACCTCTTATACATGGAGCCTGTGTACAGATCTGTACTTTTGTGAGAAAGTATAAGTCCATAGGGACATCTCCTAGCTACCTTTTCATCTTTAAAGAGATGTGTTCCCTCCAGCTGTGGTTGTCCCCACCACCTTTGAAGAGTGTTTCAAATGCTCATCCAGAATGTGTTACTGTTATTGGCATTATATTGGTATTTCTCCACCATTGCCTGAGGCCCAGAACCCCACCAGTGTTCACAACTCTTTGAAGATGTTGAGTATAAAAATCTTGTTGTAAAGAAGGAATTTTCACAAGTGTGTTTCTAGGTATTGAGGCAAGAGACTCTAGAAGAGGAGTAGGGTGTCAGGGAAGAGAGTGAGAGCTAGTAGGTGGTACTGTTAGCAATGGGATTAAATTGAGTGTAGCTTGAACAAACAAAAGAAAAGAGAGGAGGTGAGGACACAGACGAAGAAAGCAAGAGTGGATGGTAAATGTGAATTAGGACTTAACGTGGAGGAAGAAAACCTTGTGGAAAAGGAGATGAACAGAAGAACACCAAGCAGGATTCAGGTTTCTTTATGGAACACTTACAGTTGTGAAGGACTCAGGTAAAATAATAAAGTATGAATCTATTCTGATAGGGTCTGGCTTCTTGTAGGGGGTCATGCCATGTTGTGAGATATGAAATATCAGAAAGAAATTAGGCTAGACAAGGAAATGATGATAGAGCATTCACAGGGTCTTTAAGACACCAAGAGAGAGTTTTCACAGGTGTGATGGTTGGAATGAGAATGCCCCCCATAGGCTCATGTGTTTGAACACTTGGTTCCTGTTGGTTGTTCTGTTTAGGGAAGTTACAGAACCTTTAAGAGGTAGAGAGTTTCTGGACTAAGTATGTCAGTGAAGGCAGGTTTTAAGGGTTTATTGCCTTAGCTCAGTTCTCTCTCTCTCTCTCTCTCCTTGTCTCTCTCTTTCTGCTTCTTATGTGTTAATGAAATGTGATCCACCAGCTTCTTGCCAAATGGAGTGATGAGGAAGCCAGCTGACCTCGAGTGGGGAGCAGGAAGTAGGGATGACATGGAGAGCGAGAACACCAGGCAAAGGCAAACTTAGGAGAGGAAAAGTGACACAGCAAAGGGAATCAGTGGCAGCAATTGTCTAGGGTATAATATACTAGAGTATAATCTTTATGGCCTAATGGTGCCAGATTGGAGGATGATGGACCCAGTGCTGGAACACAGAAGATGGAAGCTTGGCCATATTCTGTTAGATACACATTCCCTTTCCTCAGATGCCAAAATGCCTGTTGAAAGCTTTTCTGTCCAAGACAGGGATGAACAGAATGGCTGGGCACGTGTATTATCACATGTAGGTGGTCCGGCTCCAAGCTGGCGAGCTGTGGCGCCACTGTGCATCTCTGCACTGGGCCAGAACTATGCTAGATTGTTGTTCAAGTTGGTCCAGAGACTATTATGTTATCTTGTAGACAGGATTAAGAGGGGGAAAAATGTTTATCTGTCCCCCGTGGCCTCATCAACAAATGATTGGGGTAGAATCCTGACTGCTCAAATTCTGAAGGCATGGGTCCACATTCCAATTCTTTCCCCTGAGCAGTTGCACTGCTTTCTTCTGGCAGTTTCTCTATAACTTTTATACTCGTATTCTTTGTCTGATCTACTATTTCTAACAGACAAGAAGCGGAGAGAAACAGATGTCAACAGCAATAGCACGGATGTCAGTGGCGATTCATGTTGAGTGTATTAATGAACTTGTCATTTGGTGGATCCATAGTTAAAGAGGAAACAGTAAAAAGGCATCCTTTTAAGTCTGAGATCTCTTCTCATCTATCTTGTCCTCCCCCTGCCTGAGTTACTAATGCTGTCACGATGACTTACCTGCTGGAGGCAATGCCACCGCCCCTTTATATTTAAAAGTAATCTGTCCCTTAGTGAAGGAAATCTCCTCAAAGAATTTATTCAGTGTGTAAAGTAGCACCATGGATCTGCTGTTCATTCGTCATCTGCTTGTTCTCAGCAGGCAAATGGCCTCGGGTGACTTATGACTAGGAATTATTCACACCCAGGCACCTCTGGGCTCAGTGCGTTGCTCTTCAGACCTAATCACTGCTATTTTGGTCTCGATTAGCAGTATAATTTTCTTTCTTTATCAACTTGAGAACTTACTAATTAGTTCACAAAGAGGTACCTCTTTTCTGCGATTAGAAAAGTCTTTTTTTTAAAGTTGCTTCTTTTACACAGAAAAATGAGGTGTTGCATTTGTTTTAGACTTTAAAAATCAAAGCCTTGTTCTACCAAAAAATGAAAATAAAACTGAAATTATGCTTGTGACCTTCTGAAGCTAAATGCTTACTCATAAATTTATAAATCACACTGTATTTGCAGAGAAAACTAGATATTGATTCAAAAAGGTACCTGACTTTACTCTCTCCATCTTGTAAAAATAATTTGCAAAATAACCTCTCCGTCCAGAGCATCTACCTGTCACAGTGAGGACTGTTTCATAAAGGAAGTGTTTAAAGTGTTTTCAACTGTTAAGATTTCTGGACGTTAAGATTGCCGATCTTATTTCTCCTTTTCATGACGTGTGCATCCACTCACTAACGTTTCGTTCTTAAATAATGGCCCAAGCAAGTGTTATGGACTGAGACATTGTTCAATCATTCTCACATAATATCTTGTTTTTTTCTCAACTCTCTGACATGTAGGGAATAGGGGATTTTAAATAGTTCAAAACCACTCTGGGGAAATCATAGGTGTTTTCTCACCTGAATTGTATCCAGGGATGACCACAGAATGTCCCTAGCTTGGACATCCCAGGATTTATTGCTTTCTTCATGAAGGTATTTCATGTCATCTTTCTCCCATTTCATATAAACTCCACTAAGCTTTGCCCAAAGTCTTTAAAAACATAAGAACAATTGGTACACAGAGCCATTGCAAGCAGCTCTCAAACAGCTGGATTTTTTTCCAGTTAAACCACTGTTAGAAAAATTAAGAAACCCCTGACCTAATGAACCATTTCTTAATAGAGTACTTTCATCAGGATTTTTGCCCAGAGCCCTAATTTTATACTTGACTCTCTCTCTCTCTATGTGTGTGTGTGTGTGTGTGTGTGTGTGTGTGTGTATGTGTGTGTGTGTGTGTGTGTGTGTGTATACATCCTAAGACATTTTTCTTCAAAATAGGATGAGATTTCATCTCTTTGGGGGGTGGATCAGCTCTACTTTTGCCTGAGTACAGTGGGTGGAATAGGTGATCACTGCTCCACCTTTGCAACCCCTAGAGCACCATCTTCTGACTTGAAATTTGAGTTATTGCCCTAATAATCTGTGGCACCTATCCTCAAAAACTTTCATTTCTTTTACTTAAAGATGCAGGCGGTACCTGAAATGTTTGCAAGAAAGCTTACTATTGCCCTTCCACAAAAACCTTAGTTCTAACACCTGGAGTACTTTTTGTGGAAAATAAGCCTCAAATATGAGGATTTGTTGTTTTTGTATGTCACTGGAGGTGGGTTTTAAGGGTTTATTGCCTCAGCTCGGTTCTCTCTCTCTCTCTCTCTCTCTCTCTTTCTCTCTCTCTCTCTCTCTCTCTCTCTCTCTCTCTCTCTCTCCTTGTCTCTCTCTTTTGGCTTCTTGTGTGTTAATGAAATGTGAACCACCAGCTTCTTGCCAAATGGAGCACTGAGGAAGCCTGCTGACCTCGAGTGGAGAAAAGGGAGCAGGGAGAGGGGATGAGATTGGAGAGCGAGAACACCAGGCAAAGGGGAACTTAGGAGAGGAAAAGTGACACAGCAAAGGGAATCAGAAGTTGCTGTTCTTCAAAGTTGAATCAGAATATGTTATTACCATCCCATCCCTACGCTTGGACCTGGAAATCTGATTATACAATTTTTTGAACATATTACATATGTGGTCCTCAGACCATACTTTCAGAATTTGTGGCAGCTAAATTTTCAGCTGCTGGCTTTCATGTGCCATAAGGATTGGTATATTATTGCCAATGACAAAGTAGCAAGCTAGCTTAAGCATGCTGATTTAGTTTAAAAATGAAGCAAAACACTGAGTTGGGCTCACTAGCAACACATTCAAGCTTACAGCTTGCCTTAGAAAGCAATAGTACTGAACAAGTTTATTTCTTTCCCCAAGTATACAAGTTTAATAGGAAACTAGATATGTCTTTCATCTTCCATCTTTTTGTCTGAAAATATATATGGAAAGCAACTAACTAATTTGAAGCATTTATCTTCATAAGATCTGACAGACTGTCCTTAGGTCATCATGAGCAAGGACTTTCCTTTCTGAGATGTGGTGCAGTTTCCTCTGGCTGTTGATATGTTCATTCTCTCTGCCGCTGTTGGCAAATTAACCGTTTCATGTTGAGTACCTTGTTATCCAAGAGGAGAAAAGAAAATCCACAATCAGTGATGTAGTACTCTTTCTCTATGCCCACTGTTGATAGGAAACATTGGGTTTCTGAGTTAGACATTTAGCGAGAGGAACGAAGAAACTAAAGATTAAAATTTAGTAATGCACACTTGAATGGTTGAACTGAAGCAACATTTCACATGATTTTTTCCATCCAAATTCTGAGTTAGATTCAAGTAGGAAGAGAATGAATCTTCTATAGTTTTCCTTGTATTTATCAGTGCTGACTCTTTCCCTCGGTGTAGGAGGAGCCTGTTCATTGGTTCCCAGCCTCTTAGACCCAAAATAATCACACAGAAACTATGTTATTTGCTTTACTGTTTGGCCAATAGCTTAAGCATATTTCTGGATAACCCTTATATCTTAAATAAATTCATTTCTATTAATCTGTGTGTTTGTTCTGGAGGCTACATGGCATATCACTGACTTCACCTACTTTCTCCCAGCATTCAGTTTAGTCCCCCCCACCTAGCTCTATTCTGCCCTATCACTGGCCAAAGCAGCTTCTTTATTCATTAACCAACAGAAGCAACAAATATGCAGAAGGACTTTCCACACCACCTGGGTGATAGGAATCAGTGACCACCTAATGCAGCTTTGGAGAAAAGTGGACCCTGCTAACCTTCACGGTTTAGCATTGTTGGTTTTTTCTATCCTTCACAATTAGAACTTTTCTGGTAAAAATGAGGGCACTAAAAATAGAATTTCCCAAGGAGGTGATAGGTCTGTCCATTACCATTCTACTCAGCCAGTGCTTATTGATAAGTGAATGCATTAGTGTGTGTGTGTGTGTGTGTGTGTGAGAGAGAGAGAGAGAGAGAGAGAGAGAGAGAGCGAGACTAAGTATTCACTTAGTAATATATACATTTGAATATACTGATCTATGGAAGCATATTATATAGTCACTCAACAAGAATTTTTTAGATGTATATATTTTGATCATATCCAACCACCACTGCCCCATTCCAACTCCTCTCTGATCCTCCAAACATATCCCCTTACCAATTTCCTGTCCTTTCTTTTAAAACCACTGAGTTCAATTAGTGTTGCCTATTTGTAGATGGATGTGGTGCCATTAACTAGAATCTGGACAACCACCAGGAATCACGGTATTGAAGAAAAGTCACCCCCCCACACCCACACACCTAAGGAGCCATCAAATGTCAATAGTTCCTCAACGATGGGTAGTGTCTCATTCCAGCATCAGCTGAAAGCTAGAATGCAGGGTTGTCAGGTTCCTTTTAGGGATCTATGGCGCCTGCTGCAGAACCTGCGCTACCCAAGGGTGTAAGTTTCAGTTTTGCACCTTACATATTCTATATTCATTTATACCTTTTTATATATTTTAAAGCCACAGGAAAAGTCGGTGCTTTCTGATGTGATCTCTGCACATCAGCTGTAGGTATTACGGCTGCTCATCAGTACAGCTGGCCTCTCTCAGTGCCACAAGTTTCAAGTTGCCGTCTATTGGCACCTTAGGTGTTTAACATGCCAGCCATGTACTGCCAGGCAGAAAGAAAAAGTTGGCTCAATAAAGAACCAAATCAACCATCCAACCTGTCACTTATGCTTTTCCCAGCAGGCATTTTATAAACCAGCTGCCCAACATTTTTTTCCTTTTCCTTGGCTCTCTCCCCCTCTTTCTTATTTTTAAGAACATGAGGTTTGCAGCATTGATTTCCACAGGATCTTGATAACACTGTCCCTAACTGCCAGAAATAATGGGTGTTTGACAGGTTGCAGGTTTCCAGGGTACCTCAGTGTTCCTTCTAACTGTGACCTTGTTAGAGAAGATCTCTCCTTACAAGGTTAGTTGTTTAAAGTAAGTTTTTATACTTTGATAAGTGAAGTGATTTAAAGAAGGCTCTAGATTGAGAATCAGCACCTTGGGGACCTGCTTTTGCTTATTTGGTCCTGTTGTTCTGCAGTATCTCTTGACTATGAGACCTGCTTCACAGTCATGTGACTTACTCTTTCAATGTGTATCCTGGAGAAAGGTCCCCAAAATATGGAATGTATCAATGTCCCCCAGGGGATTCTTGAGCAATCGTGCCTCTGCAGTAGTATATCCAAAGCAAGATAATATTTACATTAATTTTTATTTAAAGATCCTTGGGCATTTCCAAGAGGAACTGATGTCGTAAACATCACCCTCACCTAAGTTTGTAAATATTTTCTCTGGAAGAGGCTGGACTTCCATAGCTCTGTCAACCAGCATGATTCAAGCAGCTTGAATGTCAGAGCATGGGTAAAGACACCGATATGAGTGACTTTCCCTCTACTAACATGTTAGAATAGTTTTTCCTCTGCAAGATTTTTGTGGGAATTTATTTTCCCTAACCTGGCATTTGATAGTGTTCTCTTTCCCTTGAACACAATTACCATATTCCAGCCCTTTCCATCTGAAGGTTCTCTCTTGGGTTAGAGTGAACTCAGGCTGGTGGAGCATCTGCAAGCTGCAGTTGGTGTATGTGGCAGGAAATTCTTCAACTTCAAGACTCACTTGGTGTCATGATTCTCTGGACAGCTCACTCACCCTAGAGTCTGGCTTTTGCTGACAGCATTGTACGCCTGTGACAGGCTCCCCAGCCATCAAAAGGAGACTTCTTTAGTTCCTTTTGATTTTTTTTCCTGGTTATCTCCACTAAACCATTTTTCTAGCTGTGAGTTTAAATGTTATGTACATTTAGATGTGACAGAAATGGCCATGTTAGAAACTTAGAATTCAACTTTTTTGAATAGCATATACACATACATGTAAACATATATGCATATATGCATATATATTTTAAAAGACCTATTATCCTTTACCATAGCTAAGTATTTTAATAATTTAAGGTTTGTACGTTTTAACTTTATTTCAAGATTATAGGTCCTAATGGAAACAGGGAAAGTCTCTTTCCTATAATTGCTTTAAATCAGGATGTAACGGGCTTAGCATTTACAAGTTCAACTCTGCTGCCTCTTGGAGCAGATAGAAAGCTCACGTAATTAACTGACTTCATAGTTTAGAACTTCACAAAGCCTGGCATCTTCTTACCGACCAGGAATTTTCTAAAGCTTTAAGCAGAGCGGAGCTTCAGTCTGGAGCTTTTATGTTTCCAGTGACCATTATATAGTGGACAAGTCTTTCTGAGAAAATAAAAAAATACTAATATGGAATTCTGAACTTCATTTTAAAGCATGAGATTTAGGAGAGGAAAGGCCCAGTGAGATTAGAAGTTCATTTTCTCCTCTGGGATACTCATTTAGAACGAGTTGGAAAGTTGGGTTTGAAATTCAAGATATAAATGACCCAACAGAATGGTGGAGGGACAATAGTTTATGATAAATTGGTAACACTTTATGAATAACTGTTAGACAGGAGCTCCTCTTTAAGGTCTCCAAGACAAAAATTTAAGGAAATGAAAGCCTTAACTTTACCCCAATTTAAGCTCTTTATGAAGATGAAACTTTTTAACTACTCTGATTAGATCTCTATATATTATAGACACAGAGAGAGGGTTGGAGGTGGGAAATCAAACTGTTACATCATACCTCACAAATTTATATTATTAAATAGCGATTAAGCATATAAAATTTACAAAAAAAGGGTTAAATCTTCCTTCCAGCAATGTGGTATAGAGGAAACCTTTCAACCTTCCTGAGTCTCAGTTTCTTCATGTATAAAATATCTCAGTCTCATCTCCCAAAGGTTTTGAGGTAAGAGTTAAATATGACAATACTTAAAGGGCATTTAGTTCATCATCTGAGACAAGCTATGCAGATAGGTACATAGTAGAATTGCAAGTAGAATTGCACTGATTGATTATGGATAGTCTGACAGATGATACATAGATGGATAGATTATATATATATACACATATATACATACATATATTTGCTTACCTGTATACATGTTATCAAATTCCTCTGTATCTCAACTGATCTACTTTTAATATGGTTATAAAACAATTAACCTTTTTTGTTTGTTTTTTCAGAAATCCAGAGGCTAAGCAAAAGCTTTGACTTTAGACATTCACAATATACTCCTTAGAAGCTATCAACAACTTTTAGGGGTAATGGAGTTAGATTTGAAAAGTGCTTAACAGTATAAATATTTAAGTGAAATCTTATTGGAGTAGAATGTGGGTGTTTGGTTGATAACTGGTTCTGCTTTTGAATTATAAGCACAGTACAAATAATTATGCATTATCAATAATTGGAAGCTCGTAATTAGCTCATGTCTCCTGTAGGTGGATGAGATAATGTCTGTATGCTCAGAGCTCCTGAATACAAACTATGCACCCATCCATGCATGTTCTGATGCTGTCCCACGAGATAGCAGTCTTATCCAAATTCACTCCAGTCTCTATGGGTCTAGCTGACCTAGCATATTTTTTAAAAGAAGAGAATGATTTTCTATGCAAGAGAGCTTGGGGAATATTCTTCTTCATGTCTTTGAGTAGAGCTACATTGCTCTATCTTGGTGACATGGTTATTCCCTGTTTGAGACAGTGCAGCCAAATAGGAATACACAAAATGGATATAGAAGCTAGGTTACTAGGGACTGAGGCCAGCATTGCACCAGCAGACAGTGCCCCTTGAGAAAGAGACTTCCTTTGCTACACAATCTAAAATATAAGACAATGAACGCCAGCTGTATTTGTTCTTTGACTAGGCAATCTCAAACAGCACAATAGAGTAAAGGGGGGATATATTCATCAGTTTTCCACTTTTGTAGCAAAATATCTGAGGCTGGGGCTTTATAAAGAAATGAAGCTTATTTAGTTCATAGCTTGGAAAACTGGAAGCCTGAGATTGGTATTTGCATTTATTTGGCTCTGGTAAAGGTCTAAGGGAGGTGACATTGTGGCAAGAGTACAAATGAGAGAGATCACACAGTGAAATGGGGCAGATATTAAGAAAAAGTTAGGCTTTCTCTTCATAGCAACCCACTCTTGTGGAAACTGATGTTCCATGAGAACCATATTAATTTCTTCATAGAACAGAGTCTTCACCCCTTTCTCTAGTCTTCATCTCTTAACAATCTTTTAACTTGGAAACATTATTTCAATTAATGGTGTTTTTAGACAGAAAAAATATACAAAATGCAGAAAGTAGAAAGAGAGCACACCTTAACCACCCATTAAACAAAATTTGAATTCTTTCTATGTACAAGAAGTCTTTCTTGTTTTTTGTTTTTGTTTTGTTTTTATTTTAAATTTTTTATTTATTTTACATATCAACCACAGTTCCCTTCCCTCCTCTCCTCCCTTCCATCTCTCCACCTCCTCAACAACCCATGCCCCATCTGCTCCTCAGAGAGGGTAAGGCCTCCCAGAGGAAGTCAACAAAGCCTGGCACATTAAGCTGGGGTAGGATCAAGCTCCTCCTCTCTGCATCAAGGTTGAGCACAGTATTCCACCATATGCAATGGGATCCAAAAAGCCAGTTCATGCATCAGGGATAGATCCTGGTCCCACTGCCAGGAGCCCCTCAAGTAGACCAAGCTACACAACTGTCAGTCACATGCAGAGGGCCTAGTTCAGTCCCATGCAGGCTCCCCAGTTGTGGTCTAGAGTTCATGAGTTACCATAAGCTCAGTTCAGCTATCTCTGTGGATTTCCCAGTCATGATCTTGATCCCCCTTGCTCATATAATCCCTCCTCCCTCTCTTCAACTGAACTCCTGGAGCTCAAAGCTCAGACTGGTGCTTGGCTGTGGATCTCTGCATCTGCTTCCATCAGGAACTGGATGAAGGTTCCAAGAAACATCTTTATCACTTCTGACCAAGTTCCTACTCAGGTTACTTCCTTAATCACAACATCTCTGAAAGGGTTCCTACCTGTCTTCATATACTAAGCTTCTTAACATATTTGTGTGTGTGTGTGTGTGTGTGTGTGTGTATTTGTCTTCTTTATAAAATATCATGCTGCACAGGAAAAGATTCTTCAAATAGGTTACAGTTTCACTAAAAGATAGAAACCATGTCTTACTTTGCTTCTTTGATCACACAGTGGCTAGTACAACACTGAACATATATTTTTATGTTCCTTACTTAGCTAGTGGTTATGTGATGAGCTTGGGAAAGGAGGTGAGATTAACTAGATGGACTTGGTAATTCCCCTTGCGTGAGAATACATATCAGTTTCTGACTCCTCTTTTCCCTGGTCAGTGCATCTCTACAAATATCTTAGAAATACCCACACATTATCACAGAGCGTTCACCCATAATCTGTTGGTCCTTCTTGCAGTGGGTAATGTCATGAGTGAAACTTGTTTTCACTGTGATCTCACCATGGCTTAGCCTTACTGATGACTATTTGTGCCCTGTCCCATCAGTGGGAACCTGGTCGTCCTCTCTTTCCTTATTCTCCACATCCAATTTGTCATCATGCCAAATCTCTCCTAATTATTTCAAGATTCTCTAAATACATCCATTATCTCCATCCCTACTGCCTCTTCTTTAATTCAAGTCATAGCCTACTAAAATGATCTCCTAAGATGTCTTTCCCTTGGTGTAGATCATTTTACAGTATACCTGCAAAGATGCAAAAATGGATCATATTACTTCCTATGTGACTTTCTTTAGTGTTACCCATTGCTGTAAAGATAAGATGCAAGACACCATCACCTATTTCTTTTACCTCACTGCTCACTTCCTAGTCTTGGTGGCTTTACCCTGACAAAAACATTTTCTTATACACAACCAACTCTTCATGCACCATCCACCAACCCCTCCACTCCCATCCTACCACCACCCCCTTTGCCCACTTCTATTCCTTCAACTTGATTCTTCTTGTAGCCTTCCTTGCTCAGATACACTTTGTCTCGCAGTCTGGAATTATCCCTTTGTTTCCCTAACATTTCACTAGACCACAAAGTCTTCAAGGTTAGATGGTGTGAGAGGTTCTTCTGTCTATGTGTTGCTTTTACTGGTTAATGAATAAAGAAGCTGGCTTGGCCTGTGTGATAGGGCAGAGTAGAGCTAGGTGGGAAAAACTAAACTGAATGCTGTGAAAAAGAAGGCAGAGTGAAAGAGAAGTCATGTAGCCCTGCCAGAGACAGACGTTGGAACTTTACCCAGTAAGCCATAGCCTCGTGGTGATACACAGATTAATGAAGATGGGTTAAATGAATATGTTAGAGCTAGCCAATAAGAAGCTAAAGCTAATAGGCCAAACAGTGTTTTAAATAATACAGTTTCTGTGTGATTATTTTGGGTCTGAGCTGCCGGGCAGCCTGGAAACAAAAAAGCAGCCTCTAACTACAGTTAGAGACTACCTTGTTTCTATACAAAATAATGATTTCAAAACCAAAACTTACAAATAAATGAATATTTAAATTTACTATTGATAGTTCAAATCATCCTCCTTTGTGGAATATTGTCTAGCATTAAGTATTTACTAAATAATAGCCCCAATTTTGAGCGTTTAAGAATATTAAAACCTTCTTATAAAAAACTTACAAATAAAAAACTTCATACAATGAGATTAACTAGAGCCACAGGCTATACATGTCAATGAACTTTTATTAGAATAGCCATTCTGAAGCTGTGGAGATGCACACTGGATTTTCCACTTGCACTATCAAATGTAATTGTATGCACTTATCCATCACCAAAAAAAAGAAAAGTATACAGCCAAGTTAAAGCTAGAAAAACAATTAGCTTTATGTCCTCTTTCATATCCCAAGTATCTATTACCTGCATTCATTTTTTAAGCTACTCAAACCTAAAACACTTATCTGAGGAGATATGATTTTACAAAACAGAAAGTTAAAAATCAGAGAAACCAAGTTACTTGCTCCACATCATTTAGTTGACAGCTTTTGGGGCAGAGATTTGAACTCGGGCCATCCTACAACAGTATCACTGTGCACAGATCATTCTAACTTGTGTTGAGGGCATCTATTTACTTAAAGGGTGTATCCCTAAGATATGACACTGTGTGAAACAGATGAATTAGCAGAGAAGTCAAAGAAGATCACAACAATGGGAGAAGAAAGTCTCTTAATTCCTGAACAGGAGGTCTGAAGAAATGACTCAGCTAGGGAGGCTCAATGCAATTTGTCCATAGCTGTAGTTACTATCAGCCATTACATATCTAGATGATATTAAAGGATTACAGAGAATCAAGCATTCACTGTTTTACATTCGAGGGCACTAAGTGAATCAGACCAGTTTTTCAAAAACCCCACTGCCTATTCAATAGATTGACTCCAGTACCTCAAAACCTAGACAAGGAAAAACAGATGGTGGTTAACTTTATGAGGGAAAGGCGATGATTCTCCTCCTTGTTATTAGCTCATCTCTTTGCTTCTTTGAAGGCTTCACTAGGATGAGCTACTACAATGTGCAATGTCTCTTGTTGGATACTAAAAAAAAAATGTGAAATGCTCTGCTGATAGGGGCATGAGAGTCTCACCAGCTAGGGTGCAGCAAGCCTCAGAAAACACATGCTGCTGTGTAAGTTTACAGAGCATGGATGATAACTAGACCTGTCTATCTGCAATTCTGCACATAGTGGGGCTAAATGAATTTTTGTCCCTGGCTTTCCAGGGCCCTGGCATCTCAAGGTTCTCTGTAGGACACTTTGAAATGAAATGCTTTTGTAGGCTAAGGACAGGGCTGGGAGAGTGATGAAGAACTATTTCTGAACAGATGTCAACAGAGTCTTTCTCTCCGTGCTGAGAATCATCAAATATGTGCCCCATGTCTGGCAGACAGAGTGACTGAGGCAGAGACTCCAGAGCATCAAGACAATGAGCTGGCCTCCTGAGGGACTCTCTTGGATGCAGACAAATGAGCTTGGATGAGCGAGTGGCCTTTGCTCATTCTTTAGGGGAGCTCGGTCCAGTTTGGAGTTTAATTAAGGATGGCAGCTGGCATAGCTGGTCAGATGACTCTGTGCTCATTCATGTCACAAGTTGCATTTTGTTTTTCTCCAGATATTTCTGTTACTCTCTTCTCTCCCTTGACACTGCCCACACATTATTCTGTGTGCTATTAAAGTGATGTGATCACTTTCCCAAATATAAAGAGATGCAGGCAGGGACTGCATGCTAGAAATACAGAAACAAAACCATAAGGATCTATCCATTTGAGCTACATCCTGATGCAAACTATCCCTGCTTAAATGTACCTATTCCTGCCACTCATGAAAGTAAGATTTTCTTGATAATTTTAGTACCTGGAGAGAAAGGCCAGATACAATCATAGCATGCCAACTGTCCATGTTATCATCAACCCTCCATCTTAATGAACAATGGCACAGACAAGAGCTCCTATCTCCCCTCCAAGCAAAGTATATACTGAGAAAAGGTTGATAAATCATGTAATATCCTGTAAGAAAAGGTCTTGGATACTTGGGGCTGTTGAGGGAATCAGTTAAATAGATTGGTTATTAAAGACGTATAAAATGAGACTATTTAAATGACCAGTTTAAAGCCCCCTTTCAAATATGAAGTTTAACTGCAGATGTTTCTGAAAGGAAACTCTCCAAATCACGTGGTCTAAAGAAGTCAAGCAGGAAGAAAGACTGAATGAGTTCTGTATTCTAAACTGGTGACATGAACTCCAGGTAGACAGCTATATAAAATCTCCCAAGATGGCATATTTTGGGATACTGTGTTCAATGGTATATGTTTACAGCATCAATTCTTCAGGGAAATACTTGATCATATAATTGCATACTGCCCATAATAGTTGTTACAATGCCCTGAGAGAGATGAGGCTCAGAGGCCTCTGTCTTGAGTCCCATGAAAATGAATTAATCACCTGCTTTAGGAATGCACTTTGAAAACAAAGCAAAGAAAAAAGCAACTGTGAAATGTAGATATAATAATATTCTTTGTACATAGAACCCTTTCACCTCAGTTAAACTGTTATGATGAGAACTGGGGAAATTCCTAGGCTTTTAGTTTTTCTGATTAGGCAGACCTGTGGAGAAAGAGCTCAAACAGAAAAGTAGTGCCTCAAAGCCTTAGTAGCAAAGTACTTCAAAACAGAAGGCACCAAAGCTAGCTTTGGGATAGGATGGCCTGTGTCTAATACTTTAATGATGGAGTCTTAACACTTTATTGAAAACAATCCCAGTAGGTCTAACATACAGTACATCATCTTACATTTAGGGCAGCAAGTTCTTAGTTTTTCAGGACATTGAGGTTGGGAAGATATGAGAAATACACAAACGCATGAAAATAAAAGTAACTTAAAACAGTCAATTCCATCATCTCTGTTTTTTAAATGGAAGACACTAGTCTGAGAAGTTATCTAGCTCCTAGTAATGGGCTCCCTTTACCCTTAAATCAGACTCCATGGAAAAGGTTTTCCATTTTGAAGCGTTAGGAATAGTTGTCAGTTTCTGCTTCCTATCCTGAGGAACAGACGGTGGGGGATGGGGACTGCTTGTCTGTTCTCCTCAAAGGAAAGATGTATTTGAGAGACACAGTTTACGTGGTTTACTTAGCAAAGCAAGCACTCAAAGAGAGATTGGAGTGGGATGTCCCAAAGCAGGCATAACAGCACAATGTGGTCTATGCTGTGTACTCTTTTAAAGGTTTTATGATTATTTATGAGGTATATGGGACGTGCTTGGGATAAGGTGATCCTTTTTCCCTCCCAAACCAGAGATAGACCAGATCTCCTTTTTAGGGGATTTTTTTTCCCTTCTGTTTCTCTAGAAAAGTTCACAAAGATGCAGAAAGTGTTCCATTAGAAGCACAAAAGGCAAGGTCTTTTGAGGAGACATACGCATCATTAGTACACGTCAAGCAATGCTCAGGCACAGACATCCTAACATCAGCTTTGAGGACTGTACCCACAGAGGATATTGTACCCACAGCTACCTGGATGCAACTGTGCCTCTCTTGGATATTTCATGATTAACTCCTTTTAGAGTCTGCTCAAGATTGTGTGATTGAGGTCATGACTCTGTCAGTTAAGACATTTTGTTATTTGTATTATTTTTCCTTAAACAGGTTTTATGTTGAAGACTGAACCCAGTGTTTTACAATAGACGAGCAGGCTACTCGGGGTGGTGGGGGAAGACATACATTGTCTGTGAGAGTTCTTCTGCCTCGCAGCCCCACATTCTCATTGGTGCTATCTCCTATCAAAGGAAGGCTGGGCGTTCAAGACAGACACAAGTTGCATTCCCAAGGAAGAGGGCATACTATGAAATTTTACCTTAAGGTCCTGAGGGCAATGGCCTTGTTTTTTCTAGCTTCCTCAATATCAAACAGAAATGTAGTACTTAAATATTTGCCAATCTAAAATTTTCTTATTGTAAAAAAAAAGAAATCTTTCCTGTCTAAATTAGTATGGGGAACAGTATAGGGCTAAATGCATGAACCCTAGAGACAGACTGCCTCCATGTAAATCTGACTTAGCCAATTACAGAACGTTTGCAGATGACCTGAATGCCCTATGCCTTCATTCCCTGGGCTATTAACTGGGGCATTAGGAGTACCTATCTTAATGGGTGCTTATACAGACTAGGTGTGTTAACGTATGCAGAACATTTAGAAGAATACCTGACACGGAGAACATGCTCACTTGAAGAATGTTAACTATTGCCAGCAGTATTCAGGGAAGGAGCTTTAGTCATTGGTAAGAAATATCCAGAACAATGCTAGTATCGTGACAATAACTAATTCCTGCTAAGTGACTCTAATACATTATAATGGCTATTATATAAGTCATAAGTTTTTCTTGTTCAGACCTATGTTTATGTAGCTTTTAATCCCCTTGCTGCCTCTTTATGCATGATCAAATCCAGGTTTTCTTCACAAATAAGCAGATTTCCTATATGGGCCGTTGTAATCTAGAGCCACACTTCGTCTAGTTCTGCCCTGTGAATTCTTGCGGAGGAGACATCAGTGCATTTCTTCCTCCATTCAGTCTTGAGTGTAGATGAACCTTTCCTTCCTGTTCCTTCTTCAACAGGGCTGTGTGTGTTCGTCACCCGTATGCACCACCTGTCTTCACGCAAGCGGATCCTGACATTTGGCCACTGTTCCCTCGAAGCTTTGCTTCTTTTCATCCTTTACTATCCAACTTAAACCGCATCTTAACTTGGGAAAGCTGCCTTGTTACATTTCTCTCCGTCCAGCCAGCTGTCATTTTAGTTGGTAGGGACCAGTGCCATTGTGATGCCCCTATGTGACTGATCCCTGACTGATACCAAAAAGCATCCTCACTCTGGTTTTATTTCCACAGTACATCCCTCCAGATCTCTGTGTCTGCAATTTCGTGCTGGAACAGTCCTTATCTGTCAGAGCACTGCAAGAAATGCTTGCGAACACCATTGAAAATGGCGGAGAAGGGGTGAGTACCTGCATCGTGCCCTGGGTTTGCATTAGATACCCCACAGCCGCAAAGCATATTTGGCATTTCATCCTTCCACTTTAGGACTGGAAGACCTCCATGTAGAGATAGGAAGCCTTTCTTCCAAGTTTAGATACCTCTTACTCAGCAACTCTAATTCTTTCTCCTTTGGATTGACCAGCTTCCCTCAGAAAACAGATGAGCACACCACTATCACCGGCTGGGCTCCCTTCTCTGCCTCTTACTCCCAAGTTTACCAGGGAACATGGAGAGGCCAAGAGCACCCTGAGACTAAAAATGCCTGTGCTGCAGGTGATTTTTCCATGGAGACTCTCACTGAAATTTTATAACTCTGAGCAGAACACAACCAGGTTACAACAGTTGAGAGAGGTCTCCTGTAGAATTCAGGCTGATTTCACTGATGATGAGAAAATACAGGGCTGCCTTAAAATGCTGTTGTCACGACTGTTAAACTGAGAAGGGCACTCTATTATCTTCCAGAAGGTTCTTTAGCCAGGGAGTTGATTACTCAAATATTTCAGAATAATTTTCCTATCTGCTAAGGGCCCACTCATTTATGTCTATTTACCATCCAATACTATAATTGTACTGCCTGGATATTCAAAGCCAATATCTCTGCCCCATCCTCACTCCCTGTGCTCCACCTGATGATGTCAACTCTGTCTCCTGGGAAACTGCAAGAGCCTACTCACTGTTCTCATTCCTTTTGTACTGACTGCCTCCTCCAAGTCCTCCCCCTAGTCGTGAATTCCTTTCTAAAATGAATGCCCAATTACTTGCATTCCCTTGTTTTAAATTCCTTCATTTCTCCAGTACTTTGAGACGAATTCCCAACTCCTCAACACAGCTGAAAGACCTACAGTATTTGGTGAGCCCTGTTCATCTGCCTCATCTGTCACTAAATCCTACCAGCACTCAGTGTCCCAGACACAGTAAACTCCTACTGCCTCCAACATGCCAGTCCTCCTTGCCTCTGATCCTACCTCTCAGCTATTTCCTCAGTGTGGCCCGGCATTCCTCCTCCTCCTCCTCTCTCTTCCCTTGTATAATCCCTCCTTATCCTTCAAGGAACCAGTTTTGATATTTGATCAGCCCAGCAGCCTCCACCGACCCTCCAAGTGTGTTGCATGGAGACGCTAAGCTATTCAAAGGCTGTTCTCTTCACTCTGCACTCTCATTGCAAGTTTTAATTTCTTTCTTCTGTCCCAGAGAGCTTGCCGCTCATGGGGAGGAGTAGTGTGCGGTTACTAAGAAACATAGTTTATCCTAATTTGACATTAATAAAGCCATTCACAATACATTTGTGATTGATGAAACAGTGACCGCAGATGTGACTGAATTCATGTTTACATTTTGGTGATTTTCCAGACCTTAATGTGATCTTAGATACGGCCTCTCAAGGCTTAAAGCTAGAATGTTCTTACCTATATAGTTAGAGTGTCTACATCTCTAGGATCATAAATGACAAAGGTTTTTGGTTTTCACTTTTCTGATTAGGTTAATCTGATAATAATTTTCTCTATTTCTCGGAGTATTGACATGAATCCTTTTTCCACCCCCCTTTGACTTTACTTCCTTCTTGCATTGACCTCAGCCCTCCATGTCTCCATGCAGTTCACCAAGCATTGCCGATTTTGATGAAACAGCAATAAAACACTTGCTTATTCTTTTCCCAAGGATTCATCATATCCAGATTTCTTTGATGAGAAACTTGACTGATTTAAATATCACCATTGTTGGTATCAAATAAGACCTGCTCTGCTCGATCCTGAGCACTCAATAGACCCAGAATAGGTAAAGAGAGTTGGGTTGATGCCCAGAGTGAATCCTTGGCTATTGTCTTATCCTGTTATGCTCAAAGAGAATATTCTGAAGGGATCCTTGATATTTATCATTTATCTCAAATCACTCAGATAATCCTATAAATAAGAGAGTAAACTTCTTTGTTGCCAAGAATTTGATTCATGGTCTTAATGTTAACATTGTCTTAAATAAGGACCAGTAGCAAATAAAATAAAATAAAATAAAATAAAAGACCAATTTAAGGAAATTGAAACCTTAGTTCTAGAATATATTAAACAATGCCTCCTTACTTGCCACCTATGTTATAGCAGAAATTTATTCAATATAGTTGTATTTTAACATGCATCTGTTCTTTATAATATTTAGATAGTTATATGCTGAATCTCATTGAAGAAATCTACTCTTTTGAAAACTCATTCAAAATAAAGATCCATGACATTTTATGATTAGTTAGCCATTGGATAAGAGTCACAATATAGATTTTTGCCTCCAAAATTTATCATATTGCCTTTTTGTGATATTTTACCAAAACAAGATCCAACAGTTATTTCCTATCTTATTATCATTATTATTACTGTTCTTCACTGGAAATCTCAGAGATAGGAGAAGAGTTTTTAAAAAGATGGAGCACAGATGGAAATGATATTCTCAAAATTATTATAGTTTTAGCATCCATTTAATGACTCTACAAAACAGTTACCTAGATAACAGCTTCAGGCACTACAACCTACTTGCAATCCTCTCACACTTCCATCTGGGCTCTTAGTCTTTAGTGTGAGAAATGCTATTTTTATATAATCTCTCGTGTCTGTTTGTTTTTGCTTTCCTGAAGTGACTGTGCACATTTACACTATTAGCTGTTAATTTGATTTTAGAAGATAATACTCAGCAGGGAAGAAAAAAGAAATCTAAAAAATAAGAAGGAAAAATAAAGCAAGAAGTGAGCTAACACGACAGAGTATAATGAGACTCAGGCGAGCCTGGGGATGTGTGAGCAGGAGGCTGCCTCCTTTTGATGACATGCCGTTCTGTTTGGAAATGGCCATTTACTGCTTTTAAATAAGTACTACTTTCAGTAATGATCACGACTGCCACCAAACAGAATGCCTTGAAGAGTGTAATTTTTTTCCCTTCTAGTCAAAAATTGGTCCTTGTGTGCTGCACCTGTTCACTGCTGTGTAGAAACTCGGCATTTTAAAAAATGATTTCGGTTGTTTGCACTTTTGCGTGATGCGTGTACAGAAGCTTTTTGCAAGGATTTACCATTCTGCAGCAATTTCTCTTGCTAACAAAGATACCTAGCCAAATTTAACAGTGGAAAATTATTATTGAAATGTCCTTAGCTGCAGCGAGTGGCATATGAAAGCCAGCTAGATGTTGAAAGGGAGAATTAATTGTGAGGGCCTCTGGGCAGAAAGGTCCAGTACCTTTCAGAGAGTGCCCAAGCTAATCTCACCTTTGATCATCTCCTCCTGATCTAATCTTATCTAATTTTATTTTGGGGAGATTACCAAAGAATTGACACTTGGCATGAAGACAACTCTATAGCAGGTATTTGAAATAAAATGTTTGCATGCAAATATTAAAATATTTTTGTTGACCTCTAGTTTATGGAATGTTCATTTTGTATGATGTAGAGCCAAGAACAATGCCCATTTCCCTCAAAGTCCCAATCCCTTCACCATCCAAAAATAATTAATTTGTAGCACAGCAGCATGCCTAAGAATCACACAGATATATTTTCAGTCCTGACTGTCCTCACAAGGTTGTCTCTAGAATAAATTCTCTTTTCTGTGCCTTAATTTCCACCTCCCCCAAATGCACCCTTCCACACAGACTGAAAACCAAAGATCATGTATTGACCCTTCTTGGAGATGACGTGTCTATGCCTGTTGAAAAGCTAGGAGCTGTTACTAGGGGTCGTGTGACCTTGTAAACAGCCAATAAGGCAAAAAGTTAGATTATGCTATTTGTGTAAAAGACCTACAATCAGGGTACTTTACTGTAGTTTTTTTTTTTTTTTTTAACCTTACAGCCAAGTTCAGGACACTCACAACTGCTTGTCGGAGTGCACGGCGGTTCAGCTCCTTGTGTCATCTCTCCACTAACTCCTAGCACAGCTTTTGTTTGGTTTTTTAGAAAAGTTTACACTGCAACAAAGGAAAGAATCCCTTACAAAATGACCTGGTACATATCAAATCTAGCGCTGTCCAGCTCCAGATGAGCTCTGACACTAAATGACACAATGCCTCTAGAAATGACGGCCCTTGATTAACACGTTTACCAACTGCACTTTTTTTGATAAGAGTTCTGACTTCATCAGCGTCAGTCCTGTAGTACTCAAAGGAGAGATTAAATGTGTATGTGTGTACACATATATGTACATACTTATGTATAAGTAAGGCCATGGTTGCCATGTGAATGTTAGTTTTCCCCATAACCTGGAAGCTTAAAATTATGTTTGACTTTATAAGCTTAAGCATCTTGCGAATACATTCAACCTTCTGACATCGATAGGAAATGTGACCTGGAAAGATATTATCTCGGCAAGAACCTTCATCATAAACACCCTCACAGGGGTTCTTCTCTATTTCTGTGTCTTATGTATACAATAGCCATTAACTCTAAAACGAGCTCCAAGTTCCTTTCATTTGTCCTTGTCCTTAGAGAGGGTGCTACTACACACAGAACATTTGCTAGAGAAATTCTCATATGTGATATGGCATGCTTATCATGTATTGACCCTTCTTGGAGATGACGTGTCTATGCCTGTTGAAAAGCTAGGAGCTGTTACTAGGGGTCGTGTGACCTTGTAAACTGCCAATAAGGCAAAAATTTAGATTATGCTATTTGTGTAAAAGACCTACAAGCAGGGTACTTTACTGTAGTTTTTTGTTTTTTTTTTTTTTTTTTTACCTTACAGCCAAGTTCAGGACACTCAGCTATCATATCAAGTTACAGGAGATTGAATAACAAAAAGGAATCAGCTACATCGCATGCTTCCAGGTAGCAGACAACAAATCACACAGTTACCGATGAAGGTTTCCAGGAGGCTTTTCTTTAATGGCAGAACTCTTGCTGTTCCCAGACTTGGGGACTATTGAGAACTCCTCCAGAATGAAGAAGGCTAAATGAATATTTTCCGCCTTCTTCCTGGGCCCCTGAAGCTCCACAGATATCTCTGTATTACGGAAACGAAGGAGCTGCCTCAATCCATCATGTAGTTTTAGCCTCTGAGTTGAGGTCTTTGTGTTCCCCTTCTAATTGTCAAAGGAAAAATTCAGATGGAGAATGCATTTTAATAGGAAGGGAACAAGGTCTCTGAAGGAAATGGGCGCATTGTGAATCAGCTTGATTCCCATTTCCAATGTTAAAAATATTACACTTTTAGACATGCACTCAACTATGTTCATAGCAGCATTGTTTGTTGTAGCCAGAACCTGGAAACAACCTAAATGCCCCTCAAAGAATGGATAAGGAAAATGTGGCACAGTTACACAATGGAGCACTACACAGCAGAAAAAAATAATGACATCTTGAAATTTGCAGACAGATGGATGGATCTATAAAACATCATATTGAGTGAGGTAACCCATACCCAGAAAGACAATTATCACATGGACTCACTCATAAGTGGGTTTTAGACATAAAGCAAAGAAAACCAGCCTACAATTCACAATCCCAGAGAACCTAGACAACAATGAGAACCCTAAGAGAGACATAAATAGTATACATGGGACATACATAATCTACATGGGAAGTAGAAAAAGACAAGATCTCCTGAGTAAACTGGGAGCATGGGGACCATGGGAGAGGGGAGGAAAGGAGGGGAGAGGAAGGGAGGAGAGCATAGGAGAATATGTAGCTCAATAAAAACAATTTTAAAAAGGGAAAAATATTACACCTTTAAAAAAGAGAAATAAATTGTTTAATGGTTCACTTCCAAAATATGTAATTTATTATGTCTTTGGACTACTTTATAAGGCTTTCCTTTTAGAAGAAGTACAAGGTTACCTGTGTTCGTGTGGTGATCTAATCATAGCTTGTCTACTTGTACACCAAACCCTAGAGTAGCATCGTCAGACTACACTCTAATAGTCACAGTAGGTCTGAAAATATGAACGCTCTTTGTACTTGTTGGTAAAGAGCTACTGACCCAAGCTGTTCAAACCTTTGGTGTGGTGACTTTGTCAGAGACTCTCAATGCCTTCCCAGGGCCATTGCCTCTCAGAGTATTAGCTTGAGGGCAGCCCCCTCCATCACTCAGTTTGTAAAGTAGGACGTCACACCATTCCACTCTTAACTGGAGATCTCATAGTGCAATGGTAGCATGTCTCATTCCATTAAATTCTTAATTAGTTTGACTTGACCTTGCTTTTATTTAGAAGGGAGAAAATCAGTAACAGACTCTGAAGCTGCCCTCATTCAGTTTTTAATCTATTGCTGGTTATCAGCTCCCATTATGAAACCAATAATATTTTTGTGCTCACACAATAACAAATCTCTTGGTAAATTGCCCTTTTCTGCAAATGTTTATCAAAACCTGCATTAGAATCCCTCCTGCAGATTCACTTGTGGCAGGTGGCTTGTGTTGATGGCAAAGCTGAAAGACAGAGGGTTTAGGTTTGGTCCTAATGCCATGAACACTTAGAAACGTAATTCTAGGCAAAACTCTTACAGATGTGGGGCTTTGGTTACAGCATCTCTGAAAGAGGACATTGTTTAGGTAGTCAATCCCCGATGGTTTGATATGCCAAGTTAAAATGGGAAGTGTCAACACCTTACTTCCTCTGGAATATCTTGTTGACTGTAGCCCATCACTAAGTCCCTATGGAAATGTTGAGCTGTCCATATCAGCCATTGTGCTCGCTCCTATATTTAGACAGAATGAATAAATGTGTTGGTTCTTTTTCTGCTTTGGTGTGGGCAAAGATAACCTTCTGAAGTCCACCCAGGACAGAACCCTGAGGGGACAAGTGTTGATTATGTACTTTGACCTTGAGGAAACCTGGAAAATTCTTACAAAAGGAAAGTCATTCCATCATTTTCACAAGATTTGTTTCTTCAAATAGCTAGCCATTGTTTTTTTAGAAATTAAATGTTATTATAGATGAGAGATTTGCAAACTAAAGTTCCCGTGGTTTTGTTTTTCACACACTAAACTGTCAAAATGTATTTATTTTCTCTTTCTCACTGTTCTGCCACAAGCTATGATGTGGTTCAGGGATTTTTGTGCTGATGGATGGATTAAAATATTTCTGTGGTAAGATTATATATATATATGTGAAGATATTAATTGTTAACTTATATTTCATTTTTGGACTAGTCTTTTCGATAACATGGTACTTACTTAAAATATTCAATCTTGAAGACATTACTTCACAGTAAAAGCCTTCTTTAATTGCAGAAAAAAGCTGATTAATTTGCTACAATAATTCTAAGAGAAAGAACTTTCTAATTGCCTGGTACAGGGACTGGCCATTTTCCTTGAGCAGATTTTCCTGATGTGAATAGTATCATGGGAAAGTCAGAATTAGGCTATAACACTTTGTGTGTTTGCTCTCTTAGAGGCATCAACACTAAACAAATGAAAAACAGCAGCATATTTCAGCATGTAGTGCTACCTATGACTCTAGCTAAGATAGAGTAGTTGACAGGTTGGGTGTCTCTACCCCCTTGGTTCTCACTGTGTTCTGTTTCTGTTTTCTGTAGCAAGCCTCAATCGATTCCTCAAATGAGTTGACAACTTTCAGAAAGTCCTGTGCTCACTAAAACATCCATTCACTGTTCTGTTTCTTATTTTGCTAGCTCAGTGACCTCTCGGAATGGGTATGTTTCTCCCTCCTTAATATACATGTACTTTGCATGGACCACTGACTCCAGCTGTATTTGTAATGATCTGGGCCTTTCACTTGTTAAGTGTTGAGGGCATTTCCATTCTCTGTGCTTCTGCTATTTTAAAAACATGATACTACTGCGCCACACGTTTCGATCTCATAGAGCTGAGAGGTGGCTGCACACTTAAAATCCCAGCCTGCTGCTTGTTCTACCGCGGCTCTGCAGTTGGAGAACAGCTTGTCTGTGGACTTGTGGTCTGCTTTTGTTTTTTATTTTTTGTCAGATTATTTTTTCCCTTCAAGATGTTGAAAGTTGTTTTTCAAAGTTTCTCTCTTTTTTTTTTTCTCTTGATATAGTCTCAATAGCTTGTGTCCTTAGATTTCAACTTGATGAGATGGCACAAGTGTGCAGCCTTGCCTTCATTCAAGCTTCCGGATGCTTCTGAGTTCTGGTACTATTATGCAACTCCAGCTCTGCTCATCCATAAGGCTGGAATTCATAATAAAAATGAAAAAAGCTAGTTTGGTGTTTTTCTGCTTCTCATGTGATATCTCCCCAAGTGACCCAATAGAACAAATAAGTGTTAATGCCAACAGTTAAGAAGAACCATTAAGGTTAACTAGCTTTTTGCATTTCTTCACATCCCCATAGAAACATTTTCAAGTGAAAAAGTGCACAGAGTTTTTAAAGCCTCAGATCCTCCACTTTGTACTTCTTGCTGCAGCTTTAGTGCCATTGCTTGTTCTGTGATGATTCCATCCTCTGCTGAAGTTAAAACCGCACATGAGACCAGTATGCCAATGTGGTCCTGATGGTGTCTTGTAGCCATGATAACACTAGCTTGTTTGAATGTCACACAAACCCTGGGTTCTTGCCATTCCGGCTGTGGACACTGAGACCCTGGTAGGATAGCTCTGTCCAGGGATGGTAACCGTCTTAGAAAGCATGACTTTCCAATGAGCAGGGGCATTTTTGTTCTGCCTTTTAAATTTTTCATGGCAAAAAATTGAAACATAATTATCAAACTTTAGTAGAATATTAAAAAATTTGGGTATCTGAGCTTTTTCTAGTACGTTTTCTATACGTTTTCATGAGAGATTTTGCAGAATTAAAGATAAGTAATCGGTATGGAGAAGTGGCAGCTAAGATAGGTCGTAGAAGCTGGATTCTGCATCAGGAAGAATCACAACTGTAAGTTGTTCCATATGTGGATTTAAGGGCAATATTTTCTGAGGCTTTCTTTTACCAGTAAAGCACATTTGGAATTCAAGAAATCCTAAGAGAATAGAAACCCTTCCATTTATTTATTAAACAATTTCTTTGATCGTGTATTTCATTTTTTAATAGCTACCAGAGTTTAAATTATATATGTGCAGAGAGAATTGGTTGAGCTGGAGAAAATAGCTTGCTTCTGCTTTGCGAAATATTAGTAAAAACACCAATTTGGATATCTGAGTAAATAAAAATTAGCCTAAAGCCAGAGAGTTCCTGATCCCAGTGGGGCGTTATAATCTTCATTCGAGTAGGAACCTGTGGCAAGTGTCCCACTCCCCAGCTCCCACTGTCTGGCTGGAGAACATGTAAGGGTCTGAGGCGACGCAGTAAAATAGTGGGAAGAAAGCAGAAATAAAGACTAGAAGTTCCGGAAGAGCCAGGGAGTGAAAACGGCCCCTGTTCTGCAGAGGCTAGCATAGCTCTGGGCGAAGACGGACGCTGGCAGTATTTGCTGCTTCTTTAGCTTCTCTTCCTTTCAGGCTTTGACTGAGGATGCAGGGGCGAACAGCGGGTGTCAAGACAGACTGAAGCTTTGCACCAAAGGAGATAATTAAGAATGGACCTGGGAAGTTTACGTTAGAAGAACCTGCCCTTGCTGACTTGCCTGAGCCCTGCTCTCTGGTTGTGGGAGGGGCAGGATTCGTGGTGGGACTGTTCCTAAATACTGCTGTTTTCCTTTCTTTCCTATGAGGAAATTGAGCAGAACATACTGCTTTTCTGTGTATCTATCTCGACCATTTTCTAAAATTATGACTTGTTTTTAGAAATTTTCAGAGCTGTTTCTTAAGTACAGAAATTTCCAGACTTTAATTTTTTTTTATGGGGACAGACAACTCAGCTGTGAGCACTGGGTCAGTCGTGCAGAGGAGGCTATGGTGTTGACTTTCTAAAATGAAACGTTTCTCTCTGCTCTGCAGTTCACAGTGCAGCTGCAGAGCAAAGAGGGACACCACGTCCCAGCATCCTGAACAACTGTGTCTCCACTCTTTGCTACCCTGGCAACTTTACACTTTATCTTCCCCATGGGGATTTTTCCATGCCAGCTTAGTAAAGACTATCTCCAAATGCTGATCCAAGTTTAGAAGTTACCTGCATTTCAAAATTAATGACCCAGTACCTCAAATGCATATTCTTTCAGCCTAGAAATGGGTCCAATAACTTCTGTATCATCATGAGCTATGGCTTCCTCACACCGAGGGATAGAGGAAGGATAATGAACAGAACAGCCTTCCAAAATCTTTTGCTCTGCCTCTGTCGATTTTGTGATTAGTCTTGGCTCCACGTTTATGTCTAGCATCTTGTCATGATGGGCAAACCTCAGGAATGATTCCGGAAGCCTCAGAGTGCAGAAGTGGTAGCTCTGTGACCCAAGACATTTGATCCCATGGTTGTCAAGTGGATGAACAACTGCTATTTCTCAATCCATTATTCTTTCTAGACTTCTGTTTGGACAGGTATCATAGATGTGGAAACAAAGGAATAATACTTGATTTACTGTTTTCAGTCTACATCAGTGGGAGAAACAGTAACTCTGTATATTTCCATATTTCCAGGCTTATTCCAGAAGATAATATCAATTGAACCCCCCCCCACTCTCTTTCATAACCCTAATCTCTTTCTATAACACAAATCTTATCTGGATGCTTATCTCTCCCCTCATGAGAAGCTACTTAGACTATGCTGACTTCACCTCTAACTGTATTGATTTTATCTGTAACTTTTATTAGATTTTAGTAGATTTTGCCAACTCTAACTGGTTTCTCACTTGTTCTAATATTTTACTTGCAAGAATTTCAGATGATGCGCGATTCCGCCAGTCCCTTTTGTCAGTCGGTCCATAACTACGTACTTTTCCCCAAATATATTAACCTCATCTTAATGCTTTTCACCAATGTAGATAGTTTTAGTGCATAAAAGATATCACTCAACATGTGGAAAGATGGCATTGCTGAACTTGTCCCCCTGCATAAAAGGAATGTGTTTATATTTATCTTTTTATTTTATTTATTGGGCTTTACTATCAAAACATAATTCTAGCATAAGAAAAACAGCCTGTTTTACGTTTAGTTTTCATAATCTTTGTTTACTTTAAAAGTCAGTTCCTTTAGTTCCTCCTTCTGAAGAGTGACATTTTGATTACTGTATCTTCGGGAATGTGTCAAAATAATCAAAAGATTTCCATATTTTGCATCTCCCATGCTCTGTTCAATAACGGCGACTTCAATTTTTTTCTTCACATTCTGGTGTAAGATTGAGGTATATCCACCCCAGATGACAGTGTTTTTGACGTACGTACGTATATGCATCCCTGCAGAGCAAAAGGCGTCAGTGTCTGTAAGAGCAGCTTTGTATGCATAAACTTGATCCCAGAGGAGGAGCTTCAGACTAAACGCAGAGTTTTATTTTCTTCCACACCCTAGGGGTTCCCAAGCGGGAAGCTGCTGAGTCAGTTTCTATGATATCCCTGGTGTTCCTGTATCTCCTGGAGCAAGGTCCAGCTGGCTTCAGACCGTTTAGTTTGTAACCCATGAGACCTTGCACAGCATTCTGTATCAGCCAGAGTTCCTGCAGTGTTAAGGACTGGCTTAACAGGAACCAGTATCCACCAAGAAGAGACAAACCAGGTCACCATGTTAGCAAAATCAGAGTCAAGACCAGATCCTACTACCCAGTGTTCTCTCCCATCCTAAATGGTCTTTCTAATTACATCCTTATTTTATAATCTGTTGATTAAAAAATAATGTCAGATTGGGGTTAGCATAATTTAAAGAAAATGGCTACAAGATTTTGCTTTGAAACTCAAATGTTCACCCAATAACCATTTCTCACAATATGCCATCCTCTTGATCAGAATCATCTTACATTCCTATATCTCTTAAGATATATTCCAAAGTACAGGCATCATTTTATCTTAGATTCCCAGATGCTCCCTGCTTGATCCAAGCAAGCACGTGTTTTTAGGATGACCACTTTCACAGGACAGAAAATTGAGCAAATCTTTAATACCTCACAGTTTGCTTCACTGCGAGAGATTTTAGGATGAAATTATGGTGCCTAACTATCTCCATGCCCTCGGTCTCATCCTCTCCAGTCTCAAGCCAAACCCAGTTACTGTGAGACTGGAGAGGATTTGGTCTAATCAGAAAGGCTACCCAAATCTTCTTAGTGACAGTATAAGACTTTATTTGTGTAAAGAATGTGGATTTATCATTCACAGTGGTGAATAAAGTATTTGTCTAGGCTCCATTTACCTTACCCCTTGTTAAATATGAAAACCTAAAAAGACATTTTGTTTTTTTGAAATAGCTGACGTCCTGTGGTCCATAGTTGTGCTACACTATGTTAGAACCCTCCATCACTTAATAAAGAGCGCTTCCCGTGATACTTTCCATCTTTTGTATCCTGGCAAGGCCTTCTAGTATGTCAAGGAGGACTTCGTTTCCTGGCTCTTAAAGTTGCATACACAGCTCTTGGTGTAAGTTGGTAAATCGGTGTGATATTATTACAAGAAATAGGAATAGCCTGCTTCATTTCAGTCTGTCCACTTTTCTCTCTAGTTCTGCTTCTCCCTGAGAGCTGCCTGCTCACAACTGCTTTCAGACTCCATGTGATTGCTCTTTGAGTTTCTGGAGACCCTGACCAGCAGTGACCCCTCCCAGTGGAAGAAGTGACCGATGCAATGCTCTTTTTGATATCAAGTTCTATCACATTGCATTATCAGTAATCACAAAGCCCACTGAGAAACACAACTGACTTGGTTTTCCCCATCCATTGAAAAAGACAAACAGAAAAGACAAAACAAACACACACACACACACACAAAAGGTAAACAAATACAACTGAGTTTTAGTTTCATTACCCTTACAGAACTTTTAAAATTTTATTGATTTTCCCCCTAAGTTGTGAGCAACGGCATTTTTGAGGTGGTGGTCCGCCGCCCTTCCCCACTCCAGGAGCTTTGTGAGAACTCCACTTAAAATGCTTTCTTGTCTTAGAACAACGCTTGCTACGAGGCTTTGCAGCTGGGTGAAGTTGGTTCCACTATCAGGATGTTATCCTCTCCATGTCAGTTTGATAAATTTCCTTTCTACACAATGGGGAGAAAATAGATCAGATGGTGTGTGCTCTATTCAGGTCCCAGCCTCCATTCACAAATGGAGAGGAGAATTGCTTTAAAAGTGAGGGTTTTTTTTTTCTCTCTGACAGAAGGGCTAGGTGGTAAGAAGAACCACATAAACCTAAACTAGGTCTCTGGAAGGTGGGATTTTGAGAACAGCCAATAGCAGGACTGCCCAAGTATTAAATTATTTACAACTCTGAGAGATACCAATTCTGCAGACTCAGACAAAAATCGAGCTGTAATTCTGAGTAAGGCAGACCTTGAGGGCCTGGGGACCTGCAAGACACAAGCCAGAGTGACAGCACAAGATCAGAGGTGACTGATTCCACTATCGAGAGGTGTGTGTGTCAAAGAAGAAATGATGCCGGTCCCTGTCTCCTAGCTGACTCCTTCTCTAACTCTATCTCCATCTCCATGTAGGTACTGAGGAGTACAGAAGTGAGAAGCATAGCTAGATTGTATAGGAGGCAATGAGAGAAGTATCCAGATGGCTGCTAATGCTGAGAGGGTGTGTGGATCATGGGTAACTAAGGGAGGATTGGAACTCTTCCTCTATCAAGACTGGGCTGTCTTGAGCCATCACCACATACAGATTTTGTAGTAGAGCTATGGTCTTTCCATGTGTCACATGTATGGCAACAGAGGTAAGACGTGGCAGAGAGGCTATAACAACAGTTCTAAAATTATTGAAGTCATGAGGAGGCAATGATATTTGTTTACTGTATTGATAACGTTTTAGAGAAATTTTAGGAAACAATCATGGGTCCAGTAGGTTGCTTCTGAGAGTAGTACTTACCAATTGCCAAGTGCCATGCTAATGTCATGGATGCAGAGTCTCAAATGATTGAGGAAGTTCCAGAAGTGTGGATCTTGAGCATAACTGTGTTTCAGTTACCCTGAGAACCACTCTAGGGATGCAGGTTGGTATAGAACATTTACCTGGAATGCATAAAGGTCTGTAATCAAACCTTAGTATCCATATATCTCTCTGTAAAAATAAGACAACAAAAGGAGATCAAGGGGAAACAAATCAGAAAAGAAGAAGTCAAACTCTCACTATTTGCCAATGTTATGATAGTTTACATCATTAAGTGACCCCAAAAATTCTACCAAGGAACTTCTACAACTCATAAACACTTTTAGTAATGTATCAGGATACAAGATTAACTAAAAAAAAAAAATAGGAAGCCCTCCTTTACACAGATGAGAAATGGACTGAGAAAGAAATCAGAGAAACATCACCCTTCACAATAGCCACAAATAGCATAAAATATCTCAAAGTAACTCTAACCAAGCAAGTGGAAGACTTATATGACAAGAATGGTGTAAAAGGTCGTTCTGTCCATGTGCTGCTTTCATTGGTTAATGAATAAAGAAACTGTCTTAGCCTAGTTGATAGGGCAGAACTTAGGTAGGCGGGGAAGACAGAACTGAATTCTGGGAGGAAGAAAGCAGAATGTGGAAAGAGATGCCATGGATCCACTGGAGACAGATGTTGGGAATTTTACCTGCTAAGCCACTGCCACGTGGCAATACACAGATTAATAGAAATGGATTAAATTAAGATGTAAGAATTAGCCAATAAGAAACTAGGGCTAATGGACCAAGCAGTTATTTAATTAATATATTTTCTGTGTGGTTATTAAGCTAGCCAGGTGGCCAGGACAAACAAGCAGCCCTCTCCTTACAACATAAGAACTTTAAATTTTTGAAGAAAAAAATTGAAGAAGTACCAGAAAATGGAAAGATCTCCCATGCTCTTGGGTAGGTAGAATTAACATAGTGAAAATGGCAATCTTACCAAAAGCAATCTACAGATTCAATGCAATGGCCCAGCAAAATTCTTCACAGACCTCGAAAGAACAATACTCAACTTCATATGGAAAAGCAAAAAACCCAGGATGGCCAAAACAATCCTGTACAGTAAAGGAACTTCTGGAAGCATCACAATCGCTTATTTCAAACTCTACTACAGAGCTATTGTACTGAAAACACCCTGTTATTGGCATAAATACAGACAGGAAGACCAATGGAACTGACTCAAAGACCCAGATATTAATCCACACATTAATGAACACCTGATTTTTGACAAAGAAGAAAAAATATAAAATGGAAAAAAGAAAGCATATTTAACAAATGGTGCTGCCGTAACTGGATATCAACATGTAGAAGAATGAAAATAGATCCATATCTATCACCATGCATAAAACTCAAGTCCACGTGGATCAAAGACCTCAACATAAAGCCAGCCACACTGAATCTTATAGAAGAGAAAGTGGGAAGTACACTTGAACGCATTGGCACAGGAGACCACTTCCTAAATATGACCCCAGTATCACAGACACTGAGAGAAACAATTAATAAATGGAACCTCCTAAAACTGAAAAGCTTCTGGTCAACAAGACAAAACGGCAGCCTGCATAATGGGAAAAGATCTTCACCAACCCCACATCAGACAGAGGTCTGATCTCCAAAATATACAAAGAACTCAAAAAATTGGTCATCAAAAGAACAAATAATCCAATAAAACAAAACAAAACAAACAAACAAAAAAACGTAGTACAGACCTAAACAGAGAACTCTCAACTGAGGAATTTAAAATGGCTGAAAGACACTTAAGGAAATGCTCAACATCCTTATCCATCAGAGAAATGCAAATCAAAACAACTCTGAGATTCCATTTTACACCTGTAAGAATGGCCAACATCAAAAACACTAATGAAACTTATGCTGGAGAGGTTGTGGGGAAAAGGGAACAGTTCCACATTGCTAGTTGGCTTGCAAACTGGTACAACCCCTTTGGATATCAGTATGGTGATTTCTCAGAAAATTAGGAAACAACCTACCTCAAGACCCAGCAATACCAATTTTGGGTATATACCCAAAGGATGTTCAATCATACCACAATGACAAGACTCAACTAAGTTCATAGCAGCATTGTTTGTCATAGCCAGAAGCTGGAAACAACCTAAATTCCCCTCAACTGAAGAATGATTAAGGAAAATGTGGTACTAAACAGCAGAAAAAAATAATGACATCTTGAAATTTGCAAGCAAATGGATGGATCTAGAAAACATCATATTGAGAGTGGGGTACCCAAACCCAGAAAGACAAATATCATATGTACTCACTCATAAGTGTCTTTTAGACATAAAGCAAAGAAAACATTCATTCACAATCCCAAAGAACCTAGACAATAATGGGGACCCTAAGAGAGACATACATGGATCTAATCTACATGGGAATTAGAAAATGACAAGATCTCATGAGTGAATTGGGAGCATGGGTGGTACAGGACAATTGTCTATAGTCTGTCAATTATGTTTTAAATAAACTCAGATTGGCCGGTAGCCAGGCAGGAAGTATAGGCAGGACAACCAGACAGGAAGTAGAGATGGGTCAATGAGAACAGGAAAATTCTGGGAAGGAGGAAGCCCATTCCTCCAGAGTCCTGCCTAGAGATGAAGGAAGGAAGATGTGACCTTCCCTACTGGAAAAGGTACTGAGCCATGTGGCTAACATATACTAGAATAATGGGCTAATATAAGAGTTAGTAAGAAGCCTGAGCTAATGGGCCAATCAGTTTATCATTAATATAGACCTCTGTGTAATTTCTTTGGGGCTAAATGGCTGTGGGACCTGGTGGGAGGACAGAAACCAAGCAGGCTCTCATGTTACACATGGGGACCATGGGAGAGGGTTGAAGGGGAGGGGAGAGGAAAGGAGGGGAGCAGAGAAAAATGTATAGTTCAATGAAATCAATTTTAAAAAAAGGATTATCCTGAGAGATAGGCCTAATACAGACAAAAGAAATCAAAATCTCAATCTCAGGAAAGTGGCCCACTTTTTGTATTGTGGGTTTCTTTTTCTTTTTTTGTTTTGTTTCATGCAAAGTTCTTTTTCTGGTCTATAGCTGGGATCCAGGCCTACATCTCCATAATGAACCCACACAGGGTTCAGAAGAGTGGTGTCCTCAGAATAGCATCTGGTCCTGATGCAGAAGCTAAGTATCAGGATCAGCTGATCTTTCATCTGCAGACCCCATGCATACAGAGCCAAGCGAGTGAGTTTCTCCACCTAATGTCACTTCCTGTGTTGCTCAGAGAACTCAAGCTGTTTTGCTTAGGTATATAAAGTTGGCTTTAGGCACATTCCATGGCTGTAGAGAAATCAGCATGAATTCATCTTTATACAGCAGGATCATAGTGGGGTGAGTACAGTGGGGACAGAGCATGATAAAATAAAGGAGGACAGTTGTTTAATATAGGACGCTTAGAAAAGAAAAGGTAAATGGTAACTTTAAGAACTTCAGAAGAGAAAATGGACAGAATCAGACAGCGAATTATGGCTTTTGAATCTACAAAGGTAGTGGTGCTTGCACCCAGTAACAGTTACTGGGTGCAAGTAGTAGGTGCTTTATCCTATTTTTAAATCTGCCAGTGTCTAGGATAAACTAATATTTTAGTAGAGAAAAATGATAGAGATAATGTTAGTTTTCATTTCTTGGTACTCTGACCATATTAGGTTCTTGGTAGGAAATATTGATTATACATTAAAGTTGGTAAAAACAAAGAAATTGGGCAAAGTTCCTCATCCTGACCCTGTATGGCATTGGTCTATTTCACCAGCAATCTAGTATAGGGAACTCAAATAACAACCAGGGTAGTGACTGGGGAAAAAATCTGGCTGATGGATCCTTTTCTGTGAAGAATGAACTTGGCACTGTCTGGTTCTACAAAATCTGTTTGATGTGGAAGAAAGGGGGAAAATTAATTCTA
The DNA here is from genome assembly GCA_004026605.1 of Ondatra zibethicus. Classification (NCBI taxonomy): domain Eukaryota; kingdom Metazoa; phylum Chordata; class Mammalia; order Rodentia; family Cricetidae; genus Ondatra; species Ondatra zibethicus. Next base: position 49,835 of record PVIU01011044.1, read on the forward strand.
ATAAAAAAAAAGTACTTGGCTCATTTCTTTCCAAAGTATACTTGTCATCGGTCTAAATGTCACTAATGCCTTGACAAATAGCCTGTCAGTTTGTTCTTTTAAGGTGCCTTGACTTCTCAAGGCTGTATGTTAGAGCTGCCACCCTGGCAGCCCACTCTCCCCATGGCAGAGATGCTCAAAGAGTGGAATCATCTCAGAAAAACCACCCCCAAGCAGCCACCCGCTCACCCTTGGTGGAGAATACACACCCTCCCACTTCAGATGCAGTGCTTGGCACAGCTCAGACCTAGCAGGGACCACAGTGTCGTGTCACCAGGCACGGTAGCTCACGACAGAGAGTAGGGAAATGGTTGCACAAATCTGCAGCAATGCTTAGAAGTCAAAAGCTTTTGTCAGCTTTGGGAGTTGAACCTGAGGCTTCATATGCTCTAATTGTAAAGCTTGATCACCATGCTTTCACCAGCCTAGACTTGCTTTTGTAGATTTGGAAGGAAGAAGATTCCTTGGCTGTTTAGCCTCACCATTGGGGTTTAAGAGCACAGCATCCAGGGGCTCTTCCTTCTGAGGAAGAGCGTTTTGTTTCAGAGAAAAACCAACTTTGTCTCCACAGCAGTAATACTACAGTCTCTAAATGACCCAAGCCAATTTATCCTTACCCAATGGACCACACTCAAGTGCAGTAGATACCAGGTAGGCATCCTAGAAGAGCCTACAGTACACTGTGTGTGTTTCTGCACCCAATGGCAAGTATACTTTGGAAAGAAATGAGCCAGTTACTTTCTTATTAGAATCACTTCCCCTGATTTCTTTCTTAACCATATTTTATGACCATAAAGACCCAAAATTCTCAGTTTCTTAAATTAGACTCTATTGTCCTGAAATACTTTCATCAGATTATAAAATTAATGACATGAACTAAATTATTTGATGACCTTTTCATCCAGGAGAAATCATCCTAGGGACTTCCAAAAGGAATGGCTGGATGGATCCAATAACTCATAGAGCAGGAGAATAGTGAATGTGGCATATATTGGCAGGCATGAGTCATGGAATATGGTTGAATTTGTTTAGGAATAAGATGCATGTATTTAAAAAAAATAAAGGCGGTCATAAGAGAGCAGCCTCTCTGAGCTATCTTCAGAGCATCTTCAGTACTGTGGTATGAAGAGACAGTGAGAGGACCGCCTTGGGATGTGGGAGGTGAAGTTCCCGGGGATCACTATTGCCCTGATGCCCACAGGACAATGGCTTAGAAGCCGATGGAATAGTGGTGACCATAGACCTCCTGCCGCCATATGCAACATTCCTTTTAACTCAAGGCGAAGTGTATGCTAAGGATTCCTTCAACATCAGCGAACTTCAAATGAGAGTGCCGTAAATACTGGCTTCAGGAAACTAGGGCTGTTGGATGCTATACCTTCTTCCTCTTCTCAGAACCTCATTCAAATTCTGCTTCATGATTTGGTTTTTTATCGACATCCCAAGAGCCTCTGGAAGATGCCCAGAATGTGAAGGTCTTCTCTCAATTAGATTTGTCTAAAGGGTGAGCACTGCTCAGGCTGAGCTGCCACACATGCATGTGAAGGACTTCTTAGGGAGGGACCTCTTTGGGACTTCTTCCTATTGCTTCCGCAGCCAGCATCTCAGGCAGTGCAGACTGCTGGTTCGAGACTCATAATCAACTGTAATGAGTAGAAAATCTAAGTGTCTAATTACAAGTGGATGCCTTATTCTCATGTCACGTTTTGATTCCTGACAGTAGAGAGCTGTAGAAGGGAAAGAGTATCTCTCTCCAGCCCAGGAAATACAGGCTTTGGCATTGACATAGCTGAGCAGTAGGTCTGACCCAATACAGTGGAAGAGAAGAAAGTTAGGAACCTTATATTTGTATTCCTGGAGTCCACACAGATTTAAGATGGAATTATGATACCTGTAGAATTCCTGTTGAATTCCTGTTGTCTCATTTGCTGGCCCTGGCTCCTAATCATGGGTCATGTTAACCTGCAGTCAGGGTCCTGTCCCTGAGATGTGCTGTTTGAATTCCAGTGTGTTTTAGCAATGTCTTTCTTCCACTGTAACTAAAGAGGAAAAACCACCCCTGTTGGAAGGCAGTCACAGTTTAAGATATACCTGAAAAGTCTCATTGGTTCCTCTGAAATCCTCAGAGCTGAAGAGGTATTACCAATCCCTATTTGTTCATCCCTCACAGAAGAGTAGCTTGTGGGCTAAGTCTTGGAAATTTGGCCCAACATGGTGGTCCTCGAGCCTGCAGCTGTAGGGAAAGACAGATCTGGCCTCTGCTAACTGCACAGGCAGCCTTGAGAAGCACAGAATTGTGTAAAACCAAGTCCCCAGAAAGGAGAGTGAAATCCAAAAAGTTGAACCTACAGATTCAGAGGTGCTGTTGGGCTAGGGACCCACGCATGGTATGGACACCTCGTGACAAGAGATTTTCTGAATAGAATCTGGAGTAAGACTCAGAAAATGATGAAATAAGAGCTTAGGTGTCTTAAATAGAGACTTCTTCTGAGGGTTTCTTGTAACACTAGTTTGGAGAATAGCACTTGAGAGCCAGTATCTAAAAGCAAGCAGAGAAGCAGTGGATCCCAATTGCCTTTCATATAGGCTGAGTCATTTACTGAGGTTCCTGGTAAATAGACAGCACCCTTGAGCAACTAAAAGTTTAATAAACAGACAAAGTATATTTATGGAAGTCCATCCCTTTAAAAGCGTGTAGCATGTTGTCCCCTATCCACAATGTATGCAATTTATTGAGACGATGATGTGGTAAGAGTGTTACAGAAAAATTTAGATCCAAGATAAGGTACAATAGTTCTGCAACCATGCAAGTTGTTATTTCATTGTTTTGTTTATGTGGGGGGGTACGCATGCATGTGTGTGTACATGTGTGAATGTTCATGTGTGGGTTAGTACCTGTGTGTACAGGCGAACATGTATATGTGTGTTCATGTTCATGTGCGGGTGAATATGCATATCTGCAGGTGTACATGTATGTGTGCACATGTGAGTGCCAGTTCATGAGGAAATGAGTACATGTCTGTGCAGGTGCACGTGCATATGTATGTGTGTGTAAACACACACATGCATTTGGAGGCCAGAAGAAAACCTTGGTCTTATTCCTCAGATGCTATACACCATTAATTAATTAATTAATTGCCTTATTTACTTACTGACAAGGACTCTCTCACTGTACCCAAAGGGCACCAGGCAGGTTATGCTGGCTGTCTAGCAAAACTCAGCGCTCCGCCTGCCTCAGCCTCCCAGCACTGAGATTACAAGCATTCAGTATCACACCCAGCAAGTTCTACGCGGGCTTTGGAGATCAATGTCAGTTCCTTGTGCTTTGAAGGCAAGAATTATGCTGGCTGAGCCATCTTCAGTGTCCTGGGGTTTTTCTCATCATGTCTGTGTTTATACAAGCAGTGGTTAGGTGCTTTGCATTCTGCATCTGGTCACAATGGTGCACCATAAACATTTTCTCTTTCTACCTACCCTTGTGATGTCAGCCTTTAACGGTTACAGACTAAAGCATCCTAAATAATTCCCACGGTTTAACAGGTAAGACTTCTGTTGCATACTTAGATTCTTGCCAGGTTTCCTTCCGTTTTGTTATGACCATTATAAGGTCCTTGCCACAGCTGTGTGCATATGTTCTTGCTCCTTTTGAATTATTCCCAGAAGTAAAATTACGATAGCAGAGGTTATGAACTTCCTTATGGCTCTTTTTATATACTGCCTTGCGAAAGGGCTGTACTGGGTACCGCCTTACACAGGCTCGCATCAGCTAAACTACAGTTCACACAGCATTTTTCCTTCCATCTTTGCACATTTTGTAGATATAAAGTGACATAGCCAAGATCCACATAATTTCAATTTCTTTCATTGCTAAAAGAAATAAAAATGTTTCCATATGTTTTCATTTTATTCTGATAGCTATCATTTATTCATAACTTTTACCTAGTTATTTAGTTGAGGCCTGGTTTTCTGCCACATTTCAATGAGACATGAACCATTTGTCGCTGTGATCCAAGGTCTTTGTGTGGTCTATTAAGTGTCTCAGTTTCCCGTTTTCTGGTGCTCATTGGCTTGGGTACAGTCATATCTGCGTTTGGTTCCCTTCAAATGCTCATGTCGCTTCAGAGCATCAGCAAAGGATGGAGACTATTGTATTGCACGCTAGTTGTTCTGTAATTTAATTTTAAAGCGGAATATTTAACTCTCCTACTCCCCATGATCTGATGTTCTTATCCTCTCCTTGGCCAATGCTGACTGTCTCTCTGGCTAGTCACATACGAGAGACATGACTTAATCCTGCCCCTCTCCTGTACAAGAACTGCCTCCTTATAGACTATGGTTCATGACGTCAGATCTTTACCTACTGTCTGTAATCGCCATATGCTTCTTTGTCAATCTGTTGCAGAGTGAATTAGACAATTTTGCTTAAAAGCATTTTTAAAAAGTTCCATTTCAGAATCAAACTTTCTCATTGTTCATATTTCAGCATTAATTTCACTAACAATTTTGCCAAACTCCAAACTACCCTCTTAATCTTAATCAAAACCACACAGAATTTTTACGTGAAAGTTAGGGGAATAAGTAATTAACAAATTTTACTTTTCCTATTATGTGTGCCAAAGTATATCTTTGCATTTCATCAAATCTGAAATTTTATCCAATAATTTCTCTTGTTTCTCCCCAAAGGTTCTACTCACCTAAGCAGGCTATAAAAATCTTAATAATTTGTAACAGTCCTGAATTGAGTCTTTCGTGGTGAAATAACTGAACCAGCTAACTCTGCAAGGTTACCCACTTTTGCTGATTCCTGCTCATTCACTTTGAATATTTAGCTTGTTCACTCTCACTGTCCTATGCTTCACTGGCACCATTGTTATTTAGCTGTCTTGTATCTGGGGAAATTCATACCTCCCATCCTGTGCAAAAATCTCTACTGTGTCCTGTAATCTTCTAGAGAGACATTTTCTTTCTTTTATAACCTGAGTAGAACAGAAGTGAGATGTGGGACAAGCAAGGAAGAGAAAATCAAAGCAGGCACATCCAGAAACAGGGACACGCTATAGGGCTTTCCGGGGACCATGGCTTTTGAAGTGTGGGGGGTCACATTTGATTCAGATCTTCTGGTAACGAATGATAATAGGAAACTTTTCTAATGGGATATTTTGGGAGGAGAAATTAATCTAATGTATAAGTTGATCGTGAGGACATTTGAAGTATATTCTGGGGAGCGGGGAATGCATGTGCAAAGGCCCTGGGGTAGGAACAAGGTTATCTGAAAAGGGCAGAGCAGTCAGTGAGGCCAGAGCAGAAGTAATGGGGAATGTGGTCCTGGTAGTTGAAGTCAGAGGGGTGTAAGGGAGTCAACTCAGGTAACCACAGGAAGGTTTGACAACTTGCAACAGCAGGCAAAATCCAGCCTGTAATCTTTATTTGTACAGTGTGCAAGGGTAAAATTATTGTCTAAACTTTGAGCATATTCCTTTAAAAAACTATGTGAGGTGGGATTTGATAACTGTAAGACAGAGATCACAGAGCCTAACATACTCGCCGTGTGGGCTCTCAGAGAAAACCCTCCAATCCTGATGCAGAGAATTCGAATGAGCAGTGGGAACATTTGCTTCTACCTTGATAGCAAGCCACTGGGAAGCAAAGACGTGGTTTACATCTGTGGAAAGGGTGGCTTTGGCTGCCACACTAGCCCACAACTTACTTAGCAGACACATTTTGGAGGTCATGACCATAGGCCAGATAAGACACAAAGCAGTCGCAGGGACTCGGAGCAGAGGGTGGCTAAGAGGTTGATTGGAGAATGTTTTAGGTGGTACCAATAGTTGTTTTAGATTTGGATGAGAGAAAGGAATAAAGAATGACACCACCCTACAGTTTGATTTGCTCACTCCCTGCCAATCATGTAGAAGAAACCAAATGAGAGAACGATCCCTTCTGCCCCTCAGGGCTTGGCTCCTCTGTTCATCTACCATTGACTTCCCTTCCTAAGGAACAGTTTTGACTGCGTCACCACCCTTTCATAAGCTACCCCCGTGTCTTGCTGGCTGTGGGACAGTGAGCGATGAGTCTTGGCCTACATAGCCTGACTAGTCTGTCTGCACCCCAATGTATCCACCTGTTCCTGGCCATGGGCGCTAACTACTGGATGTCTGTGAGAGGTCAAGTGTGACTTAACACTTCCTACTTCCAGGACATGGACTACCCGTGTTGGTGTCTCCCTCTGACCATCTATATGTCAGCTGTCTGTGTTTGGTCTACCTTTTCAATAGAGCCATTCCTTAGCACATACTCTTGCCCTCATGGTCTACTTAAAATTTTGTGCTTCACTCCTTTAATATGTATGCTGTTTCTTCATGTAACAAGATTTTATTTTGTCCAAGTTTCATCTCCCCTGCTGCACTGCAGAAAAGGCAATACTGTGGTGCGTGGTTAAATACCCTTTGTGATGTTCCAACTCTGCACTTGGGACCTGTATGACTTTGAGCAAGTTATTTAATCTAAGGGTCAGTTCATGTGGCTGTAAAATGGGGGCGATTATCATTGCATCGCTAGTTAATATCAAGTGAGATGTTTTCTGTGTACCATTCCGTGTTATGTGCCTGCCATAGGATTTGAGCTAATTAGATCCCAGCTATATGAGTCCCATGAAAGATGTCTCTGTATCTCTTCCCATTGGTGGCTTGTGCAATCATTGTGTGCACATTAGGAAAATGGGATAAAGATCTGTTGTTAACCCAAGTGTATATGGTACTATCGTATCAGCTGTGACACATACAGCAAGGCACCCTCTTTAGGTACCAAATTCCTCCCGTATTAAACATGACATTCACTGCAACCTTGAAAGGTCACCATGGGCATGGACTGTGATAGTATGTAAAGTGCCTGATGCATACATAGCATGTGCTCCGTAGCAGAAATCAACATAATAATGGTAATAAAAGGCTCCTCTTCCATCCTAGCACCAGAGCCATCCATTCCCCTAACTGAAATTCCCAAAATTTTGGCCTTAGAATAGCAGCATCAGTATCACCTAGACCTTGTTAGAAATGCAGATCCTCAGGCCAGCCCCAGGCCACTGTGGAGTGGGGACCTGGTGATTCTGATATCCCCTGACATCTACAAACTACTGCCTTATATAAGAGATAAACTAGAATGTGAGGCTCCAAGGGTCTGCAGAGCAAATTAGATTCCATTCCATTAGGCATTTAAATCCCTTTCTTTCTCTGGTGGCATCATAATGAAAGACATGAGGTCCCATCAGTGTTTCTAGAAGTATCAGAGGAGAGCAGCCCAAGTCACTCTGTGATACTGTTTAGAGAGTCAGCAACTCTTGACTCCTGATAATTACAGAGCTGGTGGGAACACAGAAGACTTGAAAAGAGTCGAACCCATGGTTGCTAGGAGGACATCTAGTTTAGTCACTTATTCACGGTAGGAGTATGTATATACAACATGAGACACTGGAAACCTCAGTTAAGTTGTAAGGACACAAGCTCATAGGGACTATTCCACTTAGACAGACAAGATGTAAAGTGATTTAGTACATCTAATTTTAATGTAAGGTGTTGACACATTTGTAAATACAGCTGAAGTTAGTGCAAATGGTTCCATGAAATTTGGAAATATTGTGAAGAGCTGTATAATCCTACTTGGTATTAAACTCTGAGAACATTTAAATATCTCTATAGGAGGGGTGAGCACAGCACATTTATATTTAGTTATCCTCTTTTCAATATACCACATTTGTCTTTTTTTCTCTTTAGACTCGTTGAATGACATGGGGGAAAAATCTCTGTGAAAGAGCAATTCTGCTACTCCAAACAGAATAGAAATGAAATCACTCATAGCTCGTTATCCAGACCTCTGTTTCTCTCCCCACAACCTGCTTCTCGTCTTCTACATTGCTCGTTGCCATGCCTGGAGGGGACAGGATGGATAGGATAAAATTGCAGACAGCGCCTTGGGCAGCCAGTCTGCAACTCTGAAAAGAATAGGATGCATAAAAGATACTTTTGGACCACAGACACAGAATGCTAAAATTCCTCTTGCTAGTGGTCCAGGGAAGATGGCTCAGGGGTTAAAGCATTTGCTGTGTAAGCATGAGCACCTGAGTTCTGATCCCCAACACCCACATGAAATCCAAGCGTCGTAGCATGCCCCTGTAATCTCAGTACCAGGTGGAGGAGGCTGGAGGTTTCCAGGAGCCTTCTGGCTAGCCAGGCAACTGATCAGGTTTAAAGAGCAACCCTGTCTCAAAAAATAGATAAAAGGTTGATGAGAAAGACAACCCATGGCCACTTCTGGCCTCCTCAAGCACAAGCACACACACGCAATCTCGTTCGCTCTCTCAGACTTTGTACTCTCCCTTGGGGAAGACACAGCCTGTAAGCAACAAGTATCTTCTTCTAAAAGAGTGTGTTTAAAAAAAAAAATTGTGCTACCTAGAGATATATTAGCATGATGCTGGGCAAATTAGGTTAGTGCCAAAACAGTGTGAGATTGGTACAAAAATCATACAGGATTTGTTTTATTTTAATTGTCAATTAAATTGCTTTATTGTAATTGTCAATCTCAGCTGACTGTTCTTCTTCATACCCACTTGTAACTGGGATGTCACACTTGAGTTTCAGAGCATATGTTATTCATTTCAGCATAACATTGTATGAATCAGAGTCCCATAGACGATCAGGCACCAGTGGCTGGATTTCCTTTGGGCTATTTTATCTTTTCTGACCTCCCTCTCTGCTGTTTGGGCAACCACTACCAAATCATTAAAATGGATGTGCAGAGGGAGGCGGAGAGGCCAGTCTCATGAGTCTCTCCACTAAGGGGACCATTTCTACAGAACTAGTTACTCTTTTATAGTCCTGGATTTCAGAGCCATCCCTGGTTGGTGAGATCTGTGTGAAAAACACCATTTGAGTTGGATGGGCAGAAAGCACAAGTGCCCAGAAGGGAACAAAAGACTGCAAAATCCACGGTACATATGGATGCTCACACACCATGTTGCCCTTCTGCACTAGGCTGTAGTTACTTCACTCTTGTGTCTCTCATCCTGGTTGCTTCTGAGAAGCTCAAAGGAAGGTAAGCAGCGTGTACCTCATTTACATGCTTTCAGTGTAGAACAGCTTTGGGTTTCTGCTCAACCTAGACAGTGGCCATTTCTGAGGAGAGCAGCAGGCCTTCCTGCCCTCTCCCAAGGATGCCGCATGGCTATGCTCACAAAGTCTCCTTTTGCCCATTGGCTGGACATTTGCTTCTTGAATGAATTCTTGGGGAGTTTTGTCATGGTTATTTTTCTTAGAATCTGCATCCCAAATCGTCATGTTGCTTTTCTGCCAAAGAAGCCACAGCTGGTATGTGTTGACAGCTTTCTTCCTCATTCCCACAGGCAGCACAAGGGGGTGGCCACAGGACCCTGCTGTACGGTCACGCTATTCTCCTGAGGCACTCTTTCAGTGGAATGGTAAGCACATGGAGATGTCAGCTTTCACCATTCATAAGAAAGAAAGGATGAACACTGCCAGCAGTTCAGAATATAAATAATTCAGCCCATTGTTGCCTTCCTATCACTTCCCACATGTCCCAGGGATTTATGTTTACTGAATGTGTGTCCCATTGAGTGAGGAAAAAAACCATTCCCTTTCTTTAAACTTCACAAAGCCTAACCCCACCAAGCATAGTCCACCGATATACTAGATACCCAGAAAATGTTTCTCAGATGCATAACTGATCAAATGAACTGCGGAGTAACTGATTTATTTAGTATTTGAATGAAACAAATCAAATGGGATTTGTGTGGAATTTCTCTACTTGTATACAGCTAAAGAAATGGAATGCTGTCCAAGGCCTTCGGTCCTGGGAAGAATTTGAATCCTTCCTGGTATTACGCTAACCGAGTGACAGGAGGAAGATCACCGATGAGGCCATCACAGAAAATGACCCAAGCTAACTAATCAGAGATTTGAAACCAAAATGCTAGAGTGGTGATAATTCAGCCTAACTTGGAAAGCAAAAGTTTGGAATGAAAAATAGGCAGAATTTAATAAACATAACTTGAAAAATTCATACACTTCTGATGTTTTGCAAGGAGTTATTGCAAATATTGTGAGGTTGATCTAGTATAATATGAGATGACTCCAATAGTATTTGCTCTCAGCGCCTAAGTATATAATTCATGCATGCTCTTGGTGTAAGGAAGATTGCTCTTCATTTTCTAACCCTAAGAAAACTGATGCACTAACTGTGCAACCGTGAGGACCTGAGTTCAGACCTCCAGCACCTGTCGGGAAGGTTGGCATGGCCGCACGTAATCCTAACAGTAGGAGGAAGGGACAGGGGACTGCTGTTTATACTCACACATTCACAGGTTCTCCACACGAAGTTCTCAAAGCTTGGGCTTCCAAACTGTAGCATGATCAGCAGCTACTTCTTAAATAATTGATTTGCAGCATATTTTGTCTGTGCACTGGTAAGGAACTGACCTTTCGGACCGGACACTTGTCTGCTTTGGTACTTCATGGCAAAAGACAGCACAAAGCTGGCCAGCTATATTTGAGTAGTGAGGCAGTTTTGAATGGGGAGACCCTTTGCCTGGCAATCTCTGGAAATGAGAGGTGATCACCTTTTAGAATCTGTTGCTTATTTAGAAAGCAAATGAACCCTAAAATATGTTTTTTTCTGCCCAGATAGAATAAGTAAATCTTGAAACAGCATACCCCCCACCAAGACTCATAAAACTCAGGCTAGCACCTGGCAAAGATGTAAAGGTTTGAACTATTTATGCCTAAATTCACTCCTCTTTGAAAGAAAGAAAGGAAGGAAGAAAGAAGAAAGGAAGAAAGAAAAAAATCTCACTCCCAATTAACATAAACCCTACCCTGGCTTTCTTTTAAGTAGCTTTGGTGTAAAGCCTATGAAACAAGCTTTTATAATGCACCGATTTTCCACCTGCTTGCAGAGAGCTGGAGGTGTGCCTGTGCTTATTTCCTTCCCACTCTGCTTCCAGCCTACACCACTGTGCATCAGCAAGAAGGCAAGGAAACAGCCCTCAGTTTATTTCCTTTATTAAACTGCTTTAAAGATCATCTTAAAAGTTTCACCTGCATATATGTTGTCATAACCCACAAAAAAATGGATAAATGTTATTTTGAGAGGTTTAAAATATCAGGAGATTCCTTTAAAAGAAACTCCTAACAGTTGACAAGGCAGCATGGAGAGGGGAAATCCCACACAGCCCCATTCCGGAGATCAGTGGTTCTCAACCTGGGGTCAAATGGCCCTTTCACAGGGGTCACCTAAGACTATTGGAAAACACAGGTATTGACATTGTGATTCATAACAGTAGCAAAATTATAGTTATTAAGTAGCAACAAAAATGATTTTATGGTTGGGGGGTCACCACACCTTGAGGAACTGTATCAAAGGGTCACAGCCCTAGGAAGGTTGAGAACCACTACCCTAGATGAAGAGCTACAGGAGGCCAATGGCTGCTGAGAGATGGAGAAACAGTCTGCTCAAAGGACAATACCCACATAGACTATCCAACCTCAGGTCAGCTCTGAACACATGGACTCGGTAGAATATATATATCTACTGGGATGTGTGTGTGCATGTGTGTGTGTGTGTGTGTGTGTGTGTGTGTGTAGTATAATAAAAAAACAATAGAAGATTTTATGAATTTGGGTGACCACATGGGAGGAGTTGGAAGGGGATGAGGCAGGAGAGAGGTAGATGCAGTGCTTATATATGAAGTTCTCAAAGCATGTTAAACTAAATTAAATGGGGAATTATCTGATTTCCCAGCTTCTTCCACCCACCTTACTTATCCAAGCACAATTTTTATTATTATTCCAATATAATTCATTCTAATCATATGTTTATACATTTAAGTTTGTATATATGTCAACTGTACAAATGTGCTATTTTATGTGACTTCTTAGCTCAACATCTTATAAAAATAAAGTTGTATGCTCTATGCAAATCCTTTATCAGTACTCTTAGTGCCACAGTACTCCAGAAAGCAGAAGAACCAAAGTTGATCTAGCCTCTTCTTTACTGCTGGCCTTTGATGTTTCATTTGTATTGTTCTCAAGTTCAAGTTAAAAGGTCAAGTTGGGTCTGCCTGCTTCTGGGGAGGTTGGGAAGGATCAAGGTTGAGTTTTGAGCTTCTTCCTGAGCTGAGTATATGAAACTCAGCTTTAACTGATGGATTTGGAAGAACCAGGTGTTAAAACATTAGAAAACTTGCTTCAGGGTGGTGAAGTAGAAGAGGCAACTCTTCAGGCTGAAAATGAACTAAGTCTGTCAAGGAAGATGCTGCAGAGGAAACCATCGGAGCCACTGGTGGAAGAGCCTCCTGCCAAGCACTGGAAGTGGCCAATATGATCATAGTGTCTGATGGTTGATGTGAATTAAATGTTCTGTTAAGCTAAAAATATGGGGGGGAAAAGTCTCTCAGAATACCTTTGAACTAAAGCATATTGAATATTTAAATTTCATTCTAGATAGAGTCCTTGACATTGCTAGATCAGATAAGAATGTCTTTGAGATTTTACATTTAACATAAAAATATTTTCCAAAAACATGACATCACTTAACTTTCCAATGAGGAAGAAGGCCAAGCCTGTTTTATAGCAGCTGATTTCTGCATTTAATAGGAAGCTAACTATGGTGGTAGCAGGACTTGGTAGAAGGGTCTGACTTCTAGTATCTGCTCTTATTCCACAGTATCTAACATGCTTGACCACGTCAAGATCCCAGACAGATAAACTTGCCTTTGATGTAGGTCTGCGGGAACATGCCACAGGTAAGTTGTCATTCCCAGCTTCAGACATAGGGATCTTGTGCTAGGGACTTTTGAGAAAGAAACTGGATATGTTATTCATTTGGAATTCCACAGCAACAAGGTCCAAAATGATAAAACTGATAAAAAAAATATTTTTGAGGATGATTCAAGGGAGGATGTGTGAAACATAGGAAAATATGGAGTCTAAGGCAGGGAGAGTATGAGGCCTGAGGTCTGAGTGCTGGAAACTGTTTTAATGGCTTACTACTATAAATGGACAGTGTAGTTCTTGAGAACTGTAGGTACCGAGTAACCGCTAAGAAAACAAATAAAAGTGACTTCATTAGGGCTTAGTAGTGAAATATGATGTCTAGATTAGAGAAGTGGGCCCTTTGTATTCTTCAGACAAGTCATTCCCAAGTCACTTTCCCTGCCAGTCAGAGATGCCCACCAGCCTCAGTTTTGGCATTCCAGTGTATTTTCCATATATTTATTGTATATCTTCTATTAATTTACCTAAGTTTTATCTGTAGTGTTTTAATCAAAAACCTATTCCTGAAAGTAGAGAAATGGGGGGGTTGCCATAAATTATATAATAAAACAAAAATAATTGTCAAATAATTGAGAAAATAATGATAAATAAATGTCATTATATTAGATCAAAACAAAACTTTTCTGATAGAATTAGTTCAAAGCGAGGTTTTTTTTGTTAAATTTCACACTAAATAACGCAATGTCATTTGTCTTCTACTAAGCATCAAATACATTGGAAACCACCTCATTGTGTGTGTGTATGAATGTATGTTAATAAAGTAATATATAGGGCTGGAGAGATGGCTCAGTGGTTAAGAGCACTGCCTGCCCTTCCGAAGGTCCTGAGTTCAGTTCCCAGCAACCACATGATGGCTCACAACCATCTGTAATAAGATCTGGTGCCCTCTTCTGGCCTGCAGGCATACATGCAGACAGAATACTGAGAATACTGTATACATAATAAATAAATAGATTTTTAAAAAATAAAATAATATATATATTTAAAAAAATAAAGTTTTATATATATATGATCAGCCAAACGTGGTGCATGTGTCTGAACCTGGTACTAGAGAGGCTGACAAAGGAGAATCTTAAGTTCAAGGTCAGCCTGGGCTACTTAGTATGTTTAAGGCCAGTCTAAGCCCTAAGTCTCTGTAGAAGTCAGCACTAAGAAAGGTGGTGGCCAGGACGATGCCAGCTCTCTCTGGAATCCAGAAATGAAGGGAGGGACCCAGGAAAACTACACATATGCACGAAGGTACACTGTCAAGAAAATACCAGTTTTCTGGGGCCTATTCTGAAGGCCAACAGAGAGGAGGATAGAAATTGAAATGAAACATAAGACACCTCAGTGAGGAAAAATGCTTTGTAATATCTGCAATTAACCAGCAGAGGAACAGCTGGCCAGGGATGTACCATGTTCCCTGTGGCTGAAAACATGTATAGACATGACCATCTGTCAAGGGCATGGCATTTAGAATTTCTGCTCCAGGTAGAGGTTGGGCTATTACCAATTAGAACGTGTGGTCAAAAGCAACAGAAACTGATTCTGATGGATTTAAGCCGAGTAAGGATTTGCTGGAGGGATACTGCGTAGAACATGGGCTAAAATTAGAACTAAAATTAAAACTTCAGGCTGAGGAAAGAGAAACCAGGGAAGTAAAATCACTTAGGGAACAACAGAAATTCTGTTTGGAATATAGTCTTTAACAGGATGGCATTTTCCACCTAACAGGAAGGGAGTGCCAACGCTGCATCTCCAAAGACGGACAAACATCTATGCCATTGTTCTGAAATGAGGCTAGTGTATCAGCTGAGGGTTCAGATGACCTGAGTTTGTGATGATCAGGAAACAATGCAGGATCCAATCCACACGTGCCTGCTGTCTCTGCGGCCTGCACCATGCTGTGCTCTCTCTTTGTACGATGGAAAGTCAGGGCCCGTCTCTGACTGTTGTGACGCTTTTCCCCCTACAGTAAGATCATGAGTGAACCAGAGTTGAAGTTTCTTTGTTTTTAGCTTGTGTTTTTCTTCAAGTATAACTTTCTCTAAAATGTTGTCAACCATTGCTAAAACTTACAAATTGAGTAGAATGTCACACTACGAAAGGAAGCTGACCTCTCTGGACCAGCCAGATGCCAATCTTCTAGCATGTAATCGGGAGAGTCATGTGGTCCTTCTGTTTATAGTAGTGAAACCATGTGTTTTCTGAGAGCTAGAAAGGAATGGGAAAGTCACACTTCCTAGTAAGGAGTTCAGGAAATGTACCTAATTTACTATTAGAGCCACTGATGGAAAGGAGGATAATAGACCATTGCTCGTTTCAGAAGTCGTTTTCTGAGTCCCTGAGATCAGAACTACTAGGACCTTTGGGGACAGCACACCTAGTAGATATGAGCTGTATTAAGTTCACACTGGCTGTTCAGAAACTGACTTGTGTGTGGACATGCAGGAAAGGGGTGCCTGGCTGCATGCAAAGTTAGGGCCTGGGGTAATTTGCTTTTCTTTTATCCTTGACCTACTCTGCTCACATTCTCTTTGAGTCAGGAGAAGGCGCTGGGTCCCCCAGTGACATCCAGAGTTTTATAGGATGAGACCTATCACGAAGGAGGGCATCTAGAATCCACTGGGATAGAATCCTGGTTCCTTACCAGGCGATTCTGTCAATGCTCTGTAGCACAAACACCTTAGCTGGGTTGGATGTCGAGGAGAAAGTGAGAGGAAATAGTAGGGGGCGTTTCAACAATAAATCTGGATTTCCCCCCTACCTACTGGTATATTCCTAGACTTAGCAGACTAAATAATCAGTACAACTTGAGCTGATTGCTCAGTTCTTCACGCGTTTAAAGTTTTGTTTTGAGTCGACTCCTTTGACGTAGGTTTAGAATTTAGACCTGTGAGGCCATGCATTTTGGAGCCAGTGACAGACACAGCCTAGGAGTTCAGGGACCAGTTCCAAGGACACGAGAAGTGGCAGGGAAGCGCCTTCTCACTTTTACATGTGTCTGCTCATGATGCTTTTCCTGCCGCGTGCCCTCTCACGGCCCCAGAGTTTATACTGGAGAGCCTGATCCTTTTTCACTGCAGACATGGAGTTCACATCCTTTGGTAATGCATTGTTAGTCAAATAACTGCACATAATTTTAATAGATAAATGGCACTTTGATATTTATTTTTAAAAAAAGATCTGCTCCCGACTCTAAATGCCTGCCTCGGGCACCTGTGTTCAGCTCTTCTATGATTGCTTGCTGCTGTCTATGAAAAATATGTATATGCTGCCATTTCATTGTTCTTTCCAGATTAGGTTTTCTCTCTTCATGTCCTGATAAAGCTTAATTCTCACGTTCTGCTTGTCGCTGTCCTTCTTCCTTACATCCTCAATATGTTTATATTTATTTTTATGTAAAAACAAAACCAACAACTTACATTGGTATAACTACTATCACACGTTTGTAAATAACCCACAGGTCTGTTTTGTCTGGTTTTGTTTTCTGTGACTGAATCATGGATTCACTTCCAAGCTTTCCCACTGATCCCAAAATGTCCCTGAATTATAAGGATCAGTCACATTATCTCTTCCTCCTCTTAGAAATATCCACTATCACTCAAGGACTTCATTTTGCCCCTTCTAGCTTCTGCTTCCTCTTGACTACTGCATGGGTTACCATTTTATTTTGGCTAACCACACTATACGATAGCTTTCACAGAAAAGATGCATGCAGGTACCAAGTTATCTGAAGATTTGTTCATCCTAGCTTCATAAGTAATTCATATTTTAGTTTAATTCTATATTAAAAGGGTTTTTTTCTTGGCATCGTGCAGGCTTTTGAAACAAACTGGCTATTGAGACAAGCTTGTTCTGATTCCTGA
Source organism: Ondatra zibethicus (assembly GCA_004026605.1). NCBI lineage: Eukaryota > Metazoa > Chordata > Mammalia > Rodentia > Cricetidae > Ondatra > Ondatra zibethicus. The sequence continues at coordinate 66,570 of PVIU01011044.1, forward strand.
TTATTTGCGTGTGACTGTTTTCCTTTTCTGAAAACTCTTTTCTTCTCTCTCTCTAATGTCTGAAATTCCAGTGTGGCTTGGACTTTTTCTGTTGTGCAGTCTCAAGAGGGTGCAGTGCAGGGTGGATGCTTAACTATGCAAGGTACTCTGGGGACTTTCCTGTTCGCAGATGTTTACTGACCAGCACTGGGAAATCTTTAGGGGTATTATTTCTTTGTTAA